>PVNU02002357.1:600000-880129 GCA_003013855.2 Liriodendron chinense
AAATCGAAGTTTCTAGATCACCTTCGACCTGTCTAGCGACCGGTCTAGCGACTGGTTTAAGAAGAAAAAAACAATCCAAAAAATAACTATAGACCTGTCTGGCGACCGGTCTACAGACAGGTCTGAGAAATTTTTTTCAGATTTTCTTCTTTTTCTCTTCTCTTTCTTTCTTGCTTCTTTCCTCCACCTTTTGGCACTTGTTCTATTGATCTTCAATGGATATAAAGTGACTCTTTTAACCATGAATTAGTGAAATCTTCCTCTCATTCCTATAATCACAAAAACATGTATTAGATTAGTCTTTAAACATGAAAACCATACATATAATGTGATGTAATGGGTCAGAAAAATGTATAAATTGGAGGCTCAACATTAGGTAGCGAGGTTCCTCTCATTTCCTCGTACTCTAAACATCGTGGGCGTGTGTTTTCCCCCACACAAGTGAAGACTATTCACCTAAATTAGTTTTTATCAACCCTCGGTAGTGTTGGGTAATGAAATTTAGAGTTTTGGGTGAAATGTACTCAAAGTTAATCATTTGAATACTTTATAATTATGATTTATAGATTTGATGTATTATTGTTATAATATGCTTCCTAGAATATATGAAATCCACGCCTATTTGAACTAATTTGTGAAATGTGTGCTTTGATGTATTTTGCATGCCAAATGTTTGATGAAATGCCAAGTGTTGAATTCAATGTTTATTTATCAATTGGTGTATTATAACATGTTTCAAACATTATAAAACTGCTATGTGTGGAGTTGGTACCGGGAAAACTGTTAACGAAGGGACTGCCTGCCTTGAGTTGGGCCGCCCAGATTTGTTTGGTCGACCGGCCCACAGAACATGGCTGACCGGCCCTAGCTAAGCCGATCTCGTCGTCGTTCATTTGATTCCACCGGATTAGTCTAGTCCTGAGGGAGATTATTATTTTGTTCGTTGCTAAACAAACCCGGAGTCCAAGATACCACAATTCTCATTGCTATATAGTCACCTTCATTAGGTGTCCACATTCCTGGCGACCTACTTGTTGTAGCTTATGGGCCAGGCACAGTATAATGGATAACTGTGTCTGTGCTGTCTCTGACTTGTATTGATTCAGATTGTCATACAGAGAGTCTTGAGCACCGATGCTAGGTGACGAGCCTACCATCCTTGACCATGGGTGATGACCCATACCTTATATTTGTTTATTCTTGGGCTATGCCCGTATAGTTGGATTGTTAATCATAGACTAGGGGTGATGAACCTTGATGAAAATGAGGATCCCGGGAGACGAGCCAGGGCTGATTTGCTGGTGAATCAAGACCAGAACTTCCCGGAATCCTGATCATATGACTCATAATATAATTAAAGTATCCTGGCCTTGCTAATACTGCTAGTTGAAGACGGACTAAATAAATACCTGGTAATCATGCATGCATCTCATAGGTGTTCAGGTGTCAAGTTACCCTCCTGGTTATGCTAGCCTGTTCGTTCACCTCAAGTGCGAGGCTGTGATGTAGTAATAATTTGGTAGAGACCGAGATCGTCCTCAGGGATTAACCATGAATTTATAGACTTTCTTCAAACAACCTTAATTAAAATCGAATCTAAAGATAACTAAATTTGGAATTTGGATTGTAGATGAGCAATGATGAGTAATCTGTAAACTTAAGATGAGTTTAACAATTTAAAAGGAATACTAGAGCACCGAAGATCTACCTATCCTTGATGTATAATTCGTATAGGTTTCTCAATTACGCAACTAGAATTGGAATTCAATCCTATCTAGACGGATCATGGAGCGGTTATAACATCAAAATAATCCAACACATGTGTTGTTCATCAACATGACTCCCTCAATTCAAGTTAGGAACTGGGCATACTCAATTGCATAGGTCAATCCTAGTTTCAATAGATTAAGATCATAACTATGATAAACATTAAATCCTTCTACTAGATTCAACTAATATGATAATTTGAACTTGATTCAAATCACATTAATACCAAACACATATCTCAGATTTTTTAGAAAAGATAGAATTTTGGTTTGAAGTTCCCACATAAAGAATCAATCTTTAAAGCGTATTGAATTCGATTCCTTGAAGCATACAAGTCTAGATCTTACATAACAATTAAGAATTTAAGCTTAATTCATCTAAACATCACATGAGTCATCATAGAGATTAAAGAAAAATCAACTTAGAACTTCATTCAAACATAAGCAAACCATTGTTTAACATAAAAATCCAAACTTAAAACCTTAAAAACGAATTAAAACATCTACGATAACTACAAGCTTTACCTTTAATTACCTCTAGGTAAGAGTTAGCATAGTAAAAACATGAAAAATAACGACTAAAAGAGGAAGAAAAACTAGAAAAGAAAGGCTTGGAGCCTCCTTAATCTTGCTCTCCTTGCTTCCTTCGTCCATGACTACCCTAGAAGAGGAGAGAACTCTCATATTTATAATGCAGCAAGAGAACAACAACATAGCAGATTTTGTTTTACTTGGTACGGCTTAACCAATGATCGGATTGCCTTCAAATTTGATTTGTAGCTTCCCTAAAATATGATCTTCCTCATAGATGATTTAGATTTCCAAGATTATCTCCTGAATGGGCCCACCAATCAGATCAGCGACCGCCTCTCAAAATCGTGCAATTCGAGTTCCTCCAGAACCAATCATTTTGCTTTCAATGCTACGGAGTGCACAGGGTCGGATTGGTCTCAAATTTTGAACACTAGTAGAAACCTTTCTCCTCTAAATGATAGACGACTTAGATTGTACAAATCAATTCCAGAATTGGGTAAGAAAATTAGAACACTTAGGGTTCTTTATAAAATCTGCACAATAATTGAAATCCTTCTAGATAGTCCATCTTTTTTCAACCGGTACAATCAAACCACACATCCGTTTGATTTGAAACTTTGTAGTTATTTATATATAGATGTGATCTAGAAGATGGAAACTTGGATTCTTCATATCAGTAGTAGTGGGCCACCTGGACCATTCCTGAGTTGAGTAGGCAGAATCAGGAAACATTCTAGACAGTTCGTATTATTTTGGCCGCCACGGTTAATCTCTAGCTCCGATCGATATGAAACCAATTGGCTTATTTCGATGTCGAGCTGATTTTCAATATGGATGGATTGGATTTGAAATGCTCATCAATATGGGCCCCATGAACTGGGCCGAAAGTCTAAAAAGGGACTGCATGTTTCCTGTTCTGTTGAAACTCAAGAACGGAAACTCTTATTGCTAATTTTCTTTTCTTTCCAAACCAGCAGTTGCCTTATTTCCTTTTTCTGTTATTTTTCTTCACATACGTGTGGGGCCACCTTGTTAGACGCTGGTGCTTGATGAGGGACCCACTTTGCTGGATGGTGGATGGAGTTGATCTTCACCTGATAGCTACGTTGATAAAGGAGATCTCCATGGCTGGCCGGCTGAAATTACTGGTGATAAGGGGCCCGCACATATTGATTGATGTGGACGGTCCTGCATGCTGGCACGTGAAAAGGAGCTAGATTGAAGTGGGGTCCACTTCCATATCAAATTGGATTGACATTCAGATGGCTGGACAAGGAGTTGGAGCTGCATCTGGCTTGCTGAATGATCTGTAGCATGAGCTGGAGATGGAGTGGACGGTTGAGATGAGATCTGTTGGTTAGGGAAACGGTGGAGATGTCATCCCTGGTTGTTGGTGAAGCTTAATGGCCGTTGGACTAACGGACAGCCCAGCTGAATCGTTGAATAGCATGGGCCATGGATGATGGGAGAATCTAGGCCGTGAATTGGTGTGATGGATTGGACTCTTGCTGGAGTTACTGTACACGTGTGAAGCGGGGTTCACATTACAGCTGGACATTTGTTCTGATCCATTGAGCTCCTTTCATTCACATCTCTCCTTTGCTCCTATAATCACAAAAACACATTAAAGTCGGTCTTTAAGTTTATTGTTTTATGTAATTAAAGCATAGAATTGGGGATAAATATACATAATTCAAGGCTTAACACAGCCTTGACCCTTTTCACATGCATTGGTTCGTTGCTGTTGGGTGATGAGCATAAGAACATCACCATTTTATTATTCTAGAACATATCATTGGCATAGCATAGTTGCATGCATTATTCAACTAATATAGAAATTGATTGTGAGATTATTTCTTTATTTGTACTTGATAGTGTTGATGATAAATGTAACTTAGGGAATGGTAATATTGAGTTGATCACTCACTCCCACCTGTTGGGGGGGGGGGGGGGGGGGGGGGGGGGGGTTTAAAACACCAACTAGATACTCTTGACGCAGGGACAATAGACGCGTTGTTGACAGATGAGGACTATTCTGACCCTACCTTAGTAGAGTTATTCTTCCAATTCGCTGACGAGGAGCTCTAGGCTGTCACGCCTATCTTCTCACTTCACACTTTTGGACTATGGTTACGAAGATATTTTGGACATATGTCTTATTCTTTTTGGACACGTATCATATTCTTTTTGGACATGTATATATTGGGGCCCCAGCTGAGTGGCTGATGGTTGTTTGAGTTGTGTGTATGTATGTTTTCCCTTCACTTCGTAATATACTTGCACTGTTTAGTTTAATCTTGCCTTTTGCCTATGATGCCACTTAATTTAAACTGTTGAATTATGCTTCCGCACAATACAGTCAGCTCGAAAGCATCGGGAGCCGCGGACTATCCGACACTTAGTTTTTGAGGCGTGACAAGTTGGTATTAGAGCATGAGTTGAGAAATAAACTGAGTCAGTGGGTTGGGGACTCACCATAAACTACACGCTGACGTACTCTGAATATTGAACATAGCGATAGTGAGCCTTAGGACCAAATTTCCCATTTCATGATGTGAACTTGAACATAGAAATGTTGAACACTAGGATGCCCTTGGTCTCTGGTGTCGAGTGTGAAATATCGTGCCTATGATGGGCTTGTCTTAGAATGAGTAAAATAATAGTTTCGGGTGTCAAGAGAGGGATTTTCAAGTTGAAAATCCAAGGAAATCTAAAAATTACAAATGTTTATGAACTTTAGTTCCACCAGGTCTATCGTTTGAAATGATTTTGGCACTTTTTGTCACTCAAATAATTTTGAAATTTTTTTTGGTTAGTCATTACTAAGTTTAATTTCATCCCACAAAATTTCATCCCATTCTGATTTGTGGAAATGTTTTTTTTTTTTAATTCCTGAACTACCAGCTTCATGAAAACTACAACTTTCTAGACAGTTTCTGAAAAGACTAAAAAATCCACCTCATTTGAGTTTGGTTTTTATTTTTTAATTATTTTCCCCTAAAACAAAACTTATCAAGCTTTATTGTGGTTTTTGAATCATCTCAATCAGAGTTGTACGCAAAAAGATACATTTTTTTGAAGTCAGCCCCAAAATATCACCTTTTTCAATAGGATTTAGATATATCAGAGTTATTTTTGATAGGTCTTTGATATATCTAAACCTTAGTTTCGATAGATACTTCAATATATCGAAGTTACTTCGATTGATAGAAGTTTTGGTCCAGCAAGTTTCAGAAGAAAATTGGTCTTTTTTGGATTTTTCGATAGGATTGCGATTGATCGAAATTTTTTTCGATAGGGCTTCGATATATCGAAATTTTAGTCCACTAGTTTTTCAGGGCTATTTTTCTGAACTTTCTGCATCTTATTTTTCTGGCCCCGCAACTTTGCACTATGACTTTTCTAGACAATTCAAGGATTTTGACTTGATTTTTTTGAGACTTTTCCTTCACTTTTCAAGATTTATTTTTTTTTAGGTTTTAAATAATATCCATTGGCTCAAATCACATTGGACCTCTGTCACGCCCTGAAATTCGCAACTCGAGTACAACAACCCAAAGCCCGAGTTCCAGGGTGTGAATTGAAAATTCGAGCATAGATTCTTTGAGATTCCATCCCACACATTATGTATCTAAAATAAATCTCCAAATATAAAATTTCTTTTCCACTAATGTTATATTACATTGAATTTTGCAAAACTAAAACAAATCGATTACATTCGACACTCGTGTGATATGTGACCCTCTGTATACTTTGTTCCGTCTATGACTTGTCCTTCTTGAAAACCTGCAAGAACTGTGGTGATTTTGGTGAGCTAAAAACCCAGTGAGGTCATTTCCATCACAGGTAATATTCCAGTTAATAAGAGATACAATGCGAGTCATCAATGGATAGAATTGTGAGCAATATATGAGGATAATGTTATGATTGATACACTTTATAGTTTATTATCAAAAGAACATGATTAGCATGATGTCATGTATGTCATGATATGTGCGAGAGCAATAAACGTCTAGGAACTCGTTGCCACTGAACATTAGGAACCTGTTGCAAATCAACCATGCTCACCTAACCGGTACAACGAGGCGGCAAATCAACCATGCACGCCAGTAGGCAAATCAACCATGCACCACTGATCCAACCGAGCAAATCAACCATGCTCAATAAGTGAAACGACCAGAACTCGCTGCCACTGAACATTAGGAACCTGTCGCAAATCAACCATGCTCACCTAACCGGTACAGCGAGGCGGCAAATCAACCATGCACGCCAGGAGTCAAATCAACCATGCTCCTGTTCTGTCGCAGTGTATAAATGTATGTATGTCATGAGTTATGGAAGCATTCATCTCAATATTCAAGTCCAATCACAACATGCATGTGTCATCTGTAATTAAATAATTATTCACTCAATTATTCATCATACATTAAGAGGGTTGTTAACGAAGTAAGTCACATAACGTGTTGTAACCACAACAATGTATCGTGCATCTACGTTTCCTTTAACTAGGGTTTTTATATTTGAAACCTAGGAAGCGAATTTGAAGGAAGTACGTTCAACCTATGTTTAACCTCTAAGTAGGGTTACGTAGGAAAGAGGAACGAGATCTACAAGAAAGATAAAGAATGTAAACATAAAGTTGGAGAAAACGACAAGCGGTGGAATCCCTTACCTAGGATTAATTTAAGGACTTGAGGATAACCTAGAAATTGCATAACTCAAATCAAAATTCGATAGATGGTTAAGAGGAACTATATGGGAGAAATTAACGGAACAACCATGCGAAGAATCACTCACATGTGATGAACGATAGGCTCTATACAAGCCCAAACCTGCATATGGGTTGGCTCAGCGAGTCGCTCAGCGAGTCGACTCGGTTTGGATGTCTAGAAGGTCCTTCTTCTCTCTTCTTTCTTTCTCCTTCTTCTTCCTTCTTTCTTCTTCTTTTCTTTTCTTTTCTTTTCTTCTTCTTCTCTTTTCTTTTCCTTTCTTCTTCTTTTTCTTTTCTTTTCTTTTCTTCTTCTTTTCTTCCTCTTTTCCTTCTTCTTCTTCTTTCTTTTCTTTTCTTTTCTTCTTCTTTTCTTCCTCTTTTCCTTCTTTTCTTCCTCTACCTTTTGTTGGAGCAATAACCAGCAGAGGTGCAGTGCAGCCACTGCAAGACAGCTGCACGCACCCCCTACTCTCAGTCTCTCTCTCTCTCTCATCGCTTCTCTCTCTCTCTCTCTCTCTCTCTCTCTCTCTCTCGTTTCTTCTTCTTTCTTGCCACCCAGCAAGAGCAGCAACCTTGGCAATAGCAGTACGAGCATGAGCAGCAACAGTAGCAGGGGTACAAGCAACAACAGCAGCACAGTACGTGCTGCTTCTTCTCGCGTTTCTCTCTCTCTCTCTCTAACACCCCATATCCTTTCTCTCCTTCTCGCAACTTCTCTCTCTCTCTCCTTCGTTTCTTAGAAGCTTAGAATCGATGGACGGAGCCTTATATACCCATCCAAGGTGGTGAAGAAGCGGTGAAGTCGCGGACTCCAAAGAACTCCCGGTTCGAGTTGGAGAAGGAGACCGAATATTCGGGAATTCCTTTGCACAAATAGCCCGTTGGAAACCTAGGTGGGGTCCACACGAAGGTTTGGAAGAGGCCTGGCCCACCCATGCATCGCAAATCTGTCGATCTTGGGGTTTCTAGCATCTTAGGTTCGAGCTTACGTGGTTGTGGTGGACCGCACGATCGCCAGAACATGATGAGGTCACCTACCTCCTAAGGCCGTACGAGTGACGCACCAGATGGATGGGTTGGATTAGATTATGGGGTCCACAGTGATGGACGGTGTGGGCCACAAAAGGCAGCAGCGGTGACGTTGCCGCTGTTCAGCGTCCGAAACGGACGTTCCGTCCGCAACGCGTGAGGAACGCGGTCAACGCGCGTTGACCGCGTGGCCGGTCCGCTGTACTGTACACGTGGGTCCCACCTCGATGTATATGAAAAATCCACTCCAATCATCAGGTAGGCCACGTTATTTTAGGGTATGACACAAAAAATGAGGCGGTTCCGAAGTTAGATGGCCCACTTATGGCCCGATTTCTGATTAGGGTGTTTGTAGGATGATCGGAGGGTTGGAATTTGACCTGAATGGTTGGATCGTGTCCTAGAACTAGTATATAAAGTTTTATATAAAACTTATCTCCAGAAACCATGATCTTGGAAATATTCGGTAACTTAAGTTTAATCAATAACATGTATTTCTTGTTTATTGAAAATTAGGTGAAACCTGACACTTCTACATTGTTCTAGTGTTCATGTTGCGCCTTTCTAATAGAGAGATCATACTACAATCCTTACGAATCACCTACTAATAGTTTATTTAATATTTAAGTTATTTAATTACTCAGCTACTACATTACAACACTAACTAAATTATTCTAAAAATGTAAAGTTGATAAACTTATTATAGTAAAGATCCGAGTTGTTACATTCCTAGTAACGCCAAATTATCCTAACGGTCGGTCTATCGACTTAACTAATTACACTGAGTTTTTCAAAGGCCTGACAAGTTGTCTGGACACGTATAAATTGTATATATGTGTGTATGCGTGTGAACAATACAGCTTTAGAATTTAATTTCTCACATGTGAACACGCGCTAGTGTACTTACTCGTGCATCCAAATTTTCGGGGTATTACAACCTCTCTCAAATCAATGATTCTCTCAATCGGCTGGTGGACCGCCCGAACTTGCATATATTTTTATTTTTGTGGCAAACTTCAAATAGCCATAACTTTTGATCCGAGACGAGTCACGGGATGCACAACATATGGATTCCTAGTGAAATTTTATTTTGAAGCCAACCAACCTATCTGTTTGATGAGAAAATGACTTATTCTTGCACAAAATCTTAGTTTTTAGAAAGTTTGCTGATTTCATCATAATGAGTCAAACGTATCCTTTTATCCTTAAGGTTTTGATGTGTGAAGTCTTCTAAAAAATTGCTACTAATCGTGTTGGGAACCTCCCTGCTTGATTAAATTGAGATTTTCTAATAGAGCATGGTGCCTTACCTACTTCCTGTTTCCTGAATGCAGGAATGACGCCTAAGAAGAAAAACCATTCTCCCCTAACTCGAGCCAAGAAAGCTAAGCAGAGTGTGGATCACCCTACTTTGGCAAGTGTTCCTGAGGTTCCGACCTTGAGTCAGGAGTCTGTTCCTTCCCATTCTCGGTTTACCTCTTGGACAGCTTTGTCTGATAACCAGATGAGTCAGATGTTGCTCCTCATGCAACAACAATAACAGGCTCTTCAACAGCAACAACAAACCTTAACCGAGATAGTACAAGCGATAGCCCTGAATACTTAGCCTATCCCTCCGGCAGTACTAGATCCAACCCCTCCAGTTGTACCGAACCTATCCCTCCAGTGGTACCTGACCATATTCCTCCAGTCGCACCAGAGCTTACTTCCCCAGTGATAACAGGTCCCACCCTTGCAATGTGTCAGGCCCAACCCCTCCGGTTATACAAGCTCTGCAAACTATCCCTGTTAGAAGTGATACTATTTTTGAAAGGTTCCAGAGGTTGAGGCCTCCTACCTTCACTGGCTCGTCTAAACCTAGGGATGCTGATCAATCGCTTCACCGTATATCAAAGATGATTAAGCCCTTGTGATGCACCGAATCTGTGCAGGTGGAACTTATTACATATGCCTTTGAGAAAGAGGCAGACCTTTGGTGGGATGCTGTCCTCCGAACTACTCCTGCGTTTGTATGGACATGGGACAAATTCAAGACTAGGTTCTTTAACAAGTACTTCCCCCTTACGTATCAGAAAGAGAAGGAGAGTCAGTTTGTACATTTGCAATAGGGAGCCATGAAGGTGACTGACTATGAGAATAAATTCATTGAATTGTCTCGATATGCTCCAATTGTAATCGCCGATGAGGTTTCCAAGATGAGACAATTTGAGGATGAATTGTGGCCCGGAATCCTTACAAAGATGTGCTGCTCTTGCGCTACATCCTATGCTGATCTAGTAGACATGACCTTGAGGTTAGAAAAGGATGAAGAATGTATTGCGAATGCCCATGTGCAAGCGATGAGTAGAAGCAAACAAGGTCCTCTGCTATATCCAGCGGGCAAGAGAGTGCGTGTTGCTCCGCCGTCTGCACCTACGCCTAAGTTTGATAATGTACCTTCCCAGACTTGTCATTATTGTGGGAAGTCGGGCCACTTTATCAACTCATGCTACAAAAAGATGAAATATGAGAGCATTACACCCCCTCCGTGGCAGAACCGCCCTTCTCAACAAGCGATAGCTGCTCCTCCAGGTAGATCTGCTCGTCCTCCCCAGAGGCCTGCAGCCCGAGCTGTAAATCGAGCATAATAAGTTCAAGTTCATGCCTTGACAACAGAGACGTCTGATGTGGCTGATCCTGCTCCTGAAGCGTTTGAAGGTACCATGTATATCCATGGTACTCCTGTTGTTGAGTGACAAATTTTGCATGTTTAACCCCACATTTATCTTGCATTTACATAAATTATGTGGCTAAAGTGATCTAATTACATGTGTTTTCATGTTTAATAGTGATTGCGTAAATTATGATGAATTCGAGCTAAAAGGGTGATTTAAAGTCCAAGAGATGGTGATACGATGCTTGAATGGTGCAAAAAATTGTCCTGAAATGACCAAATCCATGACTGCAGGGCTGGAAAAGTAATATGCAGA
This sequence comes from Liriodendron chinense, assembly GCA_003013855.2. Taxonomy (NCBI): domain Eukaryota; kingdom Viridiplantae; phylum Streptophyta; class Magnoliopsida; order Magnoliales; family Magnoliaceae; genus Liriodendron; species Liriodendron chinense. The sequence continues at coordinate 611,010 of PVNU02002357.1, forward strand.
AATTGCAAAAATTGCCCTGGGGCTGTTAAATTGTGAATTTCGAGACGACGCAAGTCTATAAAAGGAGAGCCGAATTCCACAAATGATATGCCCATTTTTTCCTTTTCTTTTAGATTTCTTTCCTAGGAGTTTCCAAAGAGAGAGAGAGAGATATTTTTTTTTACTTAATTCTTTATTCATGCAAGTTCATTAAGGTGTCAGTTCTTTAGATTAATTCAAGTTTTTTTTATTATTGCAATTCTTCTCCTCTTTTATTTATTCTTTTCTTGTCCATTTTCATTTTTAAACATGTGTTTCTAATTCTCTTCTAGCCAGAACTAGAAGGGAAGCACATGGATTCAATAGATTATCCATCATGATGATTCCTTAATGATTTCATGATGGGATCTTAAGATTGATACATGTTATCATGTATTAGGAAAATCTTTGATCCATCATGTGAGAACCGTATGGTGGATGCTTAGATCTAGCTAATACAGATTTTCTAGATGGGAGAGGCTTTTGACCTTCCACATTGTTTGATTTGTGATCTCATGGATCTCAAATCCTTACAATCCCTGGAGCTCATAAGTATGTTTTAATGATGTAGAACTTGAGATTTCTATTTTTGACAGTTTTCTACTCCTTTTTACATGCTTTAATTGTTAAATTTCTGACTAGACAGACCATAGTGCTCTGATCTAGTTGAGTTATCATTATCAGTCATGATAGATGGTTTGTTAAATCCGTGGGTGGAACTTCGATGCTTTGGTTTGATTTTTCCATATCAATCCAAATCCTTAATCTATTTGGGATAGATCCTTTGATATCTATTTTCATTACCTGTTTAGTCGATTTGTAAGAAGCTTTCTCAGTAGACTGTCTTCGTGGGATCGACCCTGTACTCACAGGAATATTACAATTGAACCTCTGCACTTGGAGGAAATCAAACAAATTTTTGGCGCCGTTGCCGGGGATGGTATTGAAAGTTTGTACAAGTCAGCTAATCGGGTAAGTTTCTTCCTAAACTCTTCTGTCTATTCCTTTTATTTCATTTCTTTATTGTTTTCTCTTCCAATTAAGTGATTCAAGAGATTTCTCCATGGTTGGCTGAGCCACCTCTGAGATCCAGTTTCCCTTAAGTGGTTGAGAATCATTGTAGTAGAGTATTTCTTTTATTTTTTGTATTATTTGGTTGTGGACATTAAATGGTAGGCTGAGCCGCCTTTGATTTATAATTTTGGTTTGATTATTTAGTTGGTTGTTGTTATTATTATTATTATTATTATTATTATTATTATTATTATTTCTTTTTCAATCTTTGAAACACCCCAGAAGATCGTGACATAAGGTTGCCTTGCTTGCTGCATCCAAGTGATCGGTTGTCCTACGACCTAAAAAAAAAAAAAAAATTGGCTCAAGTCTTGTGATGTAAATTGATTGATTAGTGTAGTTTTTGGATATTTTTCATTTTGAGTTAATTGGGCATACTTGAACATTGTGTAGTTGTTTAATCCTAGTGATTGAGTGGTGTGGTTAGTTTATGTCCCATTGGACTCGAGACCAACACAATCGACTTACAACCTCAGGTGGACTAGTCACAGGCCTTTCACATTCATCTAGAAAAGGAACATAAAATATTTTGGACAACATGCCGGATGGTGAAAATCGAGAGAATAATCCAATTGAAAATCCAATTCCAAATCCAACCAATTTAAATGGTAGGGAGAATCCTCTTTTTGAGGATGAAAATGACATTGTAAATAGACCAGCAGGCCATAGGACCTTGCGTGACTATTTGCAACTGGCTCGCACAACCACACCGTCATGCATCGTACTTCCAGCTAACGCTGGAAATATAGATTTCAAGCCAGGTATTATTCAACTTCTACCCAAGTTCCATGGGCTTGAATCTGAAAGCCCATACCTCCATCTCAAAGAATTTGAGGAGGTGGTGGCAACGCTGCAAGTTAATAATGTTAATGTTGATCATATCTGCCTCAAAATTTTTTCATTCTCTCTCAAGGACCGGGCCAAGGCATGGCTTCATTCATTGAGGCCTAGGACCATTGATTCTTGGCAGACCATGAGCCGAGAATTCTTAAAGAAATTCTTTCCCACTCACAAAACGAATACACTTAGACGGAACATTATGACATTCTCCCAAAAAGAGAATGAAATATTTTTCCAGTCTTGGGAAAGATTCAAGGAATTACTCGTAACCTGCCCACATCATGGTTATGAGATCTGGCGAGTGTTTAGTTTTTTTTATAATGGTGTCAATTATGACACACGTCAATTCATAGAGATGATGTGTGGAGGTCGTTTTCTTGACACTGAGCCTGAAGAGGCTTGGGACTTCCTAGATAAATTGGCAGAAAATACCTAATCATGGGGTACTTCCCAAAAAGTTGAAATTGTCAAACCCGTCCAAAAAGAGAGAGGGGGGATGTATTTGATCAACCCAGAAGAGGATTTGCAAGCCAGGGTGGCTAGCTTGTCAAGAAAGATCGAGGCTATGGAGATTGGTAGAGTGAATATGATTAAATCAAGTGGGCCCTCTAGTAGCTTTTGCAGCATTTGTGGGGGAAGTGGCCATGACCCATAAGGATGTCCAACAATTTCTACTTTTCAAGACATGGTCACTGACCAAGCAAATGTAGTCAATAACTACCAAAGGCCACCTGCTCCACCTCTAGGGAATTCATATAACCCTAACTGGATGAATCACCCTAACTTCAGCTGGTGAAATGGACCACAAATTAATGCGCCCAATGCATCCCAAGGGCCTCCACAAAACAATTTCGTTGGGGCACACAACAATACACCATACGTGCCCCCACAAAAAAGATCGTCTGTGAATGATGCATTGAACGCATTCATGAATACATGGCTCAAATGAATCAGTCTTTGTTCTAAGCGAACCAAGAACTTAAGTCGGCGATGGTTAGAATTGAGACTCAACTCAACGCTAGGGAGAAAGACACTCTTCCCTTTCAACCAGTGCCTAATCCTAGAAATGTGCACTTTGTAGGAGAATCAAGTTCATCTGAGCCCCACCATGAACAGGCCAAGTCCATTATCACCTTGAGAAATGGCAAAATCATTAAAAGTAATATTTCACAACCGGTAGAGATACCAGACGATGAGCCCACTTCTCAAGATAATAGTGAACCGGCTAGTGTTCATGCGCCGCAATAAGAGGAAAAGACTAAGTCATATGAGCCTCCAGTTCCCTTTCCATCTAGGCTTCGAAACCCAACCATCCCCATGAAGTATCAGGATGTTTTGAATGTTCTCCAAAAGGTGACAGTGAACATTCCTCTTTTGGATGCGATCAAACAAATTCCATCGTATGCCAAGTATTTGAAAGACATGTGCATTGTGAAACATAAATTAAATGTGCATAAGAAGGCCTTCCTCACTGAGAAAGTAAGTGCAATAATTCAACACAAGGCCATACCCAATTCAAGGATCCGGGAAGTCCCACTATCCCTTGCATAATTGGGAACTTTCGGGTTGAGCATGCACTACTAGATTTCGGTGCAAGTGTCAATCTAGTGCCATTTTCGGTCTACCAACAATTGGGGTTGGGTGAGTTAAAACCAACCACAATCACATTACAACTCGTCGACCGCTCAATTAAGGTACCGAGGGGAATAGTAGAGGACATGTTAGTCCAAATTGAAAAGTTTTATTTCCCCGTGGACTTTATTGTGCTTGACACTGAGCCATGTGTGAACTCTAACACTGAGCCAAAGTTCCGATTATTTTGGGCCGGCCATTCCTAGCCACCTCAAATGCTATTATTAATTGTAGGAATGGAATGATGAAACTTTCATTTGGCAACATGACATTGGAATTGAATATTTTCAATCTATGCAAGCAGCCCGTGGGTGAAAATGAAATACATGAGCTGAATTTTGTAGACTGCTTGCTAGATGAAGGGGAATGTGAGTCTAGCCTATCTGAGGAGTTAAATGATGTTGTTGGAAAATTAAAAAAATCTGATTTTGAAAATGTTATTGCTAAATTTTGTGAAACCATTGATAGAAACACTACTCAGGACATTGGTATATACCGATGGAGGCCGCGTTATGAAGTCCAAACCACTAAGGACTTGCGACCTCTACCGTCACTGACCAATGCTCTTAAACTTGATTTAAAGCCATTGCCCAATGAGCTCAAGTATGCTTATTTAGGTCAAAATGAAACATATCCAGTAGTGATCTCTTCTCTCCTAGACAAGGAGCAAGAGATCAAGTTGTTGAATATTCTAAGGAACCATAAAGGGGCCCTAGGTTGGACTATCTCTGATATAAAGGGTATAAACCCTTCTATATGCACCCACCGCATTCACTTGGATGAGGATGCCAAACCAATTAGAAAACCTCAAAGAAGATTAAATCCAAATATGATGGAGGTTGTCAAGAATGAGGTCATCAAGCTGTTGGATGTGGGTATCATCTACCCAATATCCGATAGCCAGTGGGTGAGTCCAACCCAAGTGGTTCCAAAGAAATCTGGAATAACCGTTGTGCAAAACTCCAACAATGAACTCATACCAACACGTGTCACCACGGGTTGGCGTGTGTGCATTGACTACAGGAAGCTTAATTTGGTCACTAAGAAGGACCACTTCCCTCTACCATTTGTTGATAAGATCTTAGAGAGGGTAGTAGGTCATTCCTTCTACTGCTTCCTGGATGGATATTCCAGGTACAACCAGGTAGAAATCGCCCCAGAAGACCAAGAGAAAACCACGTTCACATGTCCATTTAGCACGTTTGCCTACAAACGAATGCCATTTGGACTGTGCAACGCCCCAGCAACGTTCCAACGATGTATGATAAGCATTTTCTCTGATATGGTTGGGCATTTTTTGGAGGTTTTCATGGACGATTTTTCTATATTTGGTTATGGTTTTGAAGAATGTTTGAATAACTTGTCTCTAGTCTTGTCTAGGTGTGAAGAGAAGCACCTTGTGTTAAATTGGGAGAAATGTCATTTCATGGTCCAAAAGGGAATTGTCTTAGGCCATGTCATCTCTAAAAATGGAATTGAGGTAGATCATTCAAAAGTAGATATCATTGCCAATCTATCTACCCCTAGATCAGTTAGAGACGTGCGATCATTCCTTGGGCACGCTGGCTTTTATTTGAGGTTCATTAAGGATTTTAGCGCCATTACTGGACCCTTAAGTAACCTCCTTAAAAAAGATGTCTCATTTGAGTGGACGAATGATTGTGTAAGTGCATTTGATAAATTAAAAACATCTCTTACTACTGCACCCATTATGCGACCACCAGATTGGACACTTCCTTTTGAATTGATGTGTGACGCAAGTGATTTTGCAATAGGGGCTATTTTTAGGCCAAAGGAAAGATAAACGGCCCTATGTTATTCACTACGCAAGTGAAACCTTAAACTCGGCCCAAGTGAACTACTCAACAACTGAAAAAGAGTTGCTTGCAGTAGTATTCGCTTTGGACAAGTTTAGGTCATACTTGTTAGGATCCAAAGTGATCGTGTTCACCGACCACTCGGCTTTGAAATATTTGTTATCTAAAAAAGATGTAAAGCCAAGACTTTTGAGATGGATCCTCCTACTCCAGGAATTTGATTAGAAATTAAAGATAAGAAAGGAGTAGAGAACGTAGTGGCCGATCATCTTTCCCGATTGGTTATAGATAATTCCATTGAGGAGACCAATATCCATGACACATTCCCTGATGAATAGTTATTTGCAGTCTCCCACCTCCCTTGGTATGCAGATATAGTAAATTATCTTGTGACAGGTAGAGTGCTACATCATTGGAAGGCACAAGATAAAAAGAGGTTTGAAATCGAGGTAAGGAATTTCTTTTGGGATGACCCGTACTTATATAAGTACGGGGCTGACCAAATCATTCGTAGGTGTATTCCAGAAGATGAGGTCCATAGTGTCATTTTCTTTCGTCACACAGAAGCATGTGGTGGCCACTTTTCTGCTAAGAAAACCACTACAAAAATTCTACAGTGTCGTTTCTATTGGCCCACCATGTTCAAAGACACCCATGCTTTCTGTATTGCTTGTGATTGTTGTCAAAGATTGGGGAGTGTGTCCCGGCGCAACATGATGCCATTGACCCCAATATTACCACTGGAAATATTTGATTGTTGGCGTATTGATTTTATGGGACCATTCCCACCTTCTTTTGGATTTCATTACATATTGGTCGGTGTAGATTATGTCTCCAAGTAGATTGAGGCGGTTTCATGTAGGACCAATGATAGCAAAGTGGTCCTACAATTCCTTAAAGATAATATATTCTCTAGATTTGGAACCCCAAAAGCCATCATTAGTGATGGCGGGTCTTACTTTTGTAATAGGTCATTTAAAAACTTGATGAAGAAATATGGCATAAAGCACAAAGTGAGTACCCCATACCATCCACAAACAAGTGGACAAGCCGAAATCTCGAATCGGGAGATTAAGCGAATTTTGGAAAAGACTATAAGACCGGATAGGAAGGATTGGTCTCTTAGACTATCTGACGCTCTCTGGGCTTATAGGACTGCTCATAAGACTCCGATTGGAATGTCCCCATATAGATTAGTGTATGGAAAGGCATGCCACTTGCCCGTTGAATTAGAGCATAAGGCATATTGAGCAATAAAAAAATTCAACTTTGACGTGGACCAAGCAAGTGGGCAAAGGAAATTAGAGTTAAATGAGTTGGAGGAGCTGAGAAGAGACTCCTATGAAAACTCTAGAATTTATAAGGAAAGGACTAAGGCATTTCATGATAAAAACATTCTGAGGAAGACCTTTGAACCTCAGCAAAAGGTCCTACTTTATGATTCTAGACTCCTAATTTTTTCCAGGTAAGTTGAGATCAAGATGGACAGGCCCATTCATAGTGAAAAATGTTCATTCTCATGGGGCCATTGAAATTGAAAATCCACGTAATGGCAACATATACAAAGTGAATGGCCAAAGATTAAAGCCATATGTGGAAAACTTTCATTTGGGAGAGGAGTCCATCACTCTCCATGAGCCAAAATACTCTGATTGATCTCAAACAATTTCATAGAAGAATAATTTTAGTCTAGTTTAGGACTAGGGCTAGTTTCCTTTTGCTGGTGCATTTTAATTCAATTTTATTTTATTTTATTTTACTTTTGTTTTGCTAGTGTTTTGTAGATGGTTCTTCATTTTCAGGTGATGCTCATCCCTTTCACTTTGTTTTTACTTTGTTCCTTTATTTTGCATTATATGCTTTATCATTTACATTGTGGACAATGTAAATTTTAGGATGAGGGGTGGGGAAGATGCCAATGAATCTGCAAATTGAGTCAATTTTTAGATTTCTTTAAGTCATTTTATTTTCACTTTTGTGAGTTTAAGTCATCATACACACCTAAAATGTATGAAATTTTTTTTTTTGTTTCAAATATTTTTTTTAGAAATTGTGTAGTATGACTTGTTAAAAGGATACATGGATTCCAGAATGTAGTTTACAACTAACAAAGGCCATTAATGAATTTAGATTTCAAGGATTGAAAAATTTCATTGATAAATTAACTAGGTTAATCAATAAGTTAGAATATATTAGAACTTGACACTCATTTTTCACATGACACACTTGATGCCTAAGTTAATGGAAGTGTAGTTAGTTGAATCATAAACTTTACAGCCTTAAGTTTATAGGTAGACTAAGACCAGTAAGCCTAAAAAGATGTTGCAAAAAAAAAAAAAAAAAAAAAAAAAAAAAAAAAAAAAACAAACGAAAGAAAAAAGAAAAAAGAAAAAAAAACATTATGAGAAAGAATCAGTCAGCCGTAGGAGAACTGGCAATCTGGGGTTGGGACTTGATCCTGAGTCGTTACCATTGCTGTGTTTTAGTCAGTCTGAAGTAAGCCTTTTGGATTCTTCAGTTGTCCAATGAAGTAGGGTGAGAGAATAATGTTATATCTATGAGAATTGAAAAGAAAAAAAAATCAAATGCGTGATGTTAAGATTAGGCGGGTGAGCTGGTGTTCGAGGTGACCCTATGAACATAAGGATGATTGGAGGTGAGTGAATAGACTAACTTACACAACCGTTAACTTTAAGTACTCCATTATCATCATGTACAAGTGAGTGTTAAATCATAATTATTTTAAAATTTGAGGAATCTAGGTAACTCAATCTATTGGAATTAATCAAGGAATTGTAATACATTTTCATTATTCTACCTAGGTTATGTGTAACTTATTCTGGAACTCTATTGTATTTGATTGGCAAGTTTGGTACACATTTTTTTTAAAAAAATTATTTTTTAATTTAAATTTCACATATTTTGCTCGAGGACTAGCAAAATGTTGGTTGAGGGGTGTGTTGAGTGATAAATTTTGCATGTTTAACCCCACATTCATCTTGTATTTACATGAATTATGTGGCTAAAGTGATCTAATTTCATGTGTTTACATGTTTAATAGTGATTGTGTAAATTATGATGAATTTGACCTAAAAGGGTCATTTAAAGTCCAAGAGATGGTGATACGATGCTTGAATGGTGCAGAAAATGTCCTGAAAAGACCAAATCCATGACTGCAGGGCTGGAAAAGTAATATACAAAAATTACAGAAATAGCCCTGGGGCTGTTAAATTGTGAATTTCGAGACGGCGCAAGTCTATAAAAAGAGAGTCGAATTCCACAAATGATATGCCCATTTTTTCCTTTTCTTTTATATTTCTTTCCTAGGAGTTTCAAGAGAGAGAGAGAGAGAGAGAGAGAGAGAGAGAGAGAGAGAAGAGAGAGAGAGAGAGAGATATTTTTTACTTGATTCTTTATTCATGCAAGTTCATTAAGGTGTAAGTTCTTTAGATTAATTCAAGTTTTTTTTATTATTGCAATTCTTCTCCTTTTTTATTTATTCTTTTCTTGTCCATTTTCATTTTTAAACATGTGTTTCTAATTCTCTTCTAGCCAGAGCTAGAAGGGAAGCACATGGATTCAATAGATTATCCATCATGATGATTCCTTAATGATTTCATGATGGGATCTTAAGATTGATACATGTTATCATGTATTAGGAAAATCTTTGATCCATCATGTGAGAACCGTATGGTAGATGCTTAGATCTAGCTAATACAGATTTCTTAGATGGGAGAGGCTTTTGACCTTCCACATTGTTTGATTTGTGATCTCATGGATCTCAAATCCTTACAATCCCTGGAACTCATAAGTATATTTTAATGATGTAGAACTTGAGATTTCTATCTTTGACAGTTTTCTACTCCTTTTTACATGCTTTAATTGTTAAATATTCTGACTAGACAGACCATAGTACTCTGATCTAGTTGAGTTATCATTATCAGTCATGATAGATGGTTTATTAAATTCGTGGGTGGAACTTCGATGCTTTGGTTTAATTTTTCCATATCAATCCAAATCCTTAATCTATTTGGGATAGATCCTTTGATATCTATTTTCATTACCTGTTTAGTCGTTTTGTAAGAAGCTTTCTCAGTAGACTGTCTTCGTGGGATCGACCCTGTACTCACAGGAATATTACAATTGAACCTCTGCACTTGGAGGAAATCAAACACCTGTATGGTTCTTAGTTGATACGGGAGCTATGGTTTCTTTTATATCTGCTGAAATTGTGAAGAGATTAAAGTTGAAAATGACCCTCATGAATAGTAGGTCAGTGATAATAGCTACATGAGAGAGTTCAAAGTCCAATAAGTACTGTGCCGGCTGTCCAGTCGTGTTGGGTGGTAAAGAGGTACAAATTGACTTGATAATATCGAATCTATACTACTATGACATCATCATTGGTATGGATTGGCTAAATCTGATGAAGGCAGAAATAGATTGCAATGCTAAGACTGTCACGATACATGAGCAAGGGGATGCTTCGTTCACTTTCCCGATGAAGGTGGGTTGTGATGACTGCATATATATATATATATATTCGTGACAAAGGTATTGTGCCTGTGTTATCGGAAATACCGTTAGTTAATGAGTTTGAAGATGTCTTCGCAATGATACCTGGCTTGCCTCCTCAGCGCGATATCATTTTTTAATCAATCTTGTGCCAGGTGCGAAGCCAATTGCACTGTTTACTTATCGTATGCCTCCTTATGAGTTAGAGGAGTCGAGACTTTAGATAAATGAGCTCGTGGACCGCGGTTTCATTTGGCCGAGCGTATCACCGTGGGGAGCCCCAGTGTTGTTTGTCAAGAAGAGAGATGGGTTGTTACGACTCTGTATAGACTATAACAAATTGAACAAGGTGACAATTAAGAATAAAGATCGATGATCTGTTTGATCAGTTACAGGGTGCTTGGTATTTTTCAAAGATTGATCTCCAGTTCGGGTACCATCAGTTACAGGTTAGACAAGAAGACATATAGAAAACAGCTTTCAAAACTAGCTATGGAGATTACGAGTTTTTGGTGATGTCTTTTGGACTCACGAATGCGCCTGCAGTGTTTATGGACCTTATGAATAGGGTGTTCAGACCGTTCTTATATAGGTTTGTCCTTGTGTTCATTGATGACATCCTAGTTTATTCCAAGACTCGTGAGGATCATGAAGAACACCTGCATGTGGTCCTTGAGACGCTCAAACAACACCAGTTGTTTGCGAAGCTCAAGAAGTGTGAATTCTGGAAAGAAGAAGTTAAATTTCTTGGACACACCGTCACTCGACAGGGCATAGCAATCGACCTTGTCAAGGTCGCAGCCAGTGCAGAGTTGGGAACAACCTATTTCAGTCACTGAAGTTGGGAGCTTTCTTGGATTGGCTGGTTATTATAGGTTATTGCGACGGATATATATGTTATAACGGTGAATTAAATCCACGGATATAAGTACCATATGTTGTAGTGATTGTGAACTTAAGTGTTGTAGGCCACATTAATGGTGGATAGCTAAATTAAGTGGTATGGACTCGATGAATGATGAAATTTTAGATTTAAGTCCCGCTGTAGATGATGAATGGTTTACTTAGTGCATCAAGTCAATTAAAATATGTTTCTCTGATGATATGATGGTTTATCTAGAACATTAATGGATGGATGTCTTAATCTATGGATTAATATTACTCCCAACGGTTTAATTCAGGCTAGAATGAAGGTGAACATTCAACTAAGCTAGACTTGAGTTTATATTAAGTTAGATCTACATGCTGAATGTACTGGGTGTTACAGTCTACCCCCATTAAAACGAATTTCGTCCTCGAAACTAAATACTTCTACGTGAATCAACAAGATGATTCACTCCATGATGTTTAAATTTTCATTGTTATCTTCGTGAGGTAAATTTATGTGTATAAGTGTGTTTAAGTGCATATAATTAGATAAATGAATTAGAGTTATGATAATCGACCCCCCTTAAAAGAAATTTCGCCCTTGAGATTTTTCTTTACAATTATGCATATGAACAATGACCTTCAAAATTCTTAGTATCCATGTTTCCACTAATTTCACATGACAGTTTGACGTGAGTGCAAGTGTATGAATTAAATTATACTGAATATGAATATTACGACCTCTACCCCCCTTAAAAAATATTTTACTATTTAGCAAACACGAAAAAGAGTTGTAGTAGATCTGAACTCGATACGTTGATCTTATACCTAGAACTGGACACGAACTGAGCCAAGTCGGTTAAATTGGCTCTTAATAACTCGACCCGGCTTGACTCGATGTCTAGCTCTACTTCTAATTGATCAGGCTAGTGAGTTCATTAGTATCATTTCTAATCCTGATGAATCCGGTCTTCTGCTTGATTAGGGCATTGAGACACAACCCATGATTTAGAAATTGAATCAGACCATGCATACTTCACTTAAATATGATTTCATAAATCCATGATTTCGATCGTTCTAAACTTTAAAAAATATCATTTAAAATTTTCATTTTTCTTTTTCTATTTATTTTTTTAAAACAAATATTCTTAATTCATGGGAAATATGCACCAATTGGTCAATCCCTGGTTAAACCTAGGCTTAAGTGAAATTAATTATGTAAGAGATGAAAGTTATAACTTTCAACTTTAAACATAAATTTCTAACTCCTGATGACATCGCTGTAAAACATCTAGGATTTGGCTCTTACATTTGATTAGGGTTTTCTCTTATTAAAACAAGGTTTCAATCCTGGGCCTGTGGGTTATGGGCTCATAGTTGTGCAACTATAATTATTTTCATTTATTAAAAGTTGAGACAAATATTATTCCTAACTGAAGGAAGATTCTGGAAAAATGTAAATTCTAGATTTCTACAAAATTATCTTTTGGGAGTCAAGTTCAAATAATATTCTTATTTGATCTTACATACATCATGGTGGGCACTTATTCTCCCACGGTAGTTAAACATCATTTCTAAGTTACAATGGCTATCCTGACAGTTACAAGGAGCTTAAGTTTGTGTCTCTAATTCTCAATTCACCTTGGGTTTAAAGGAAAATGCACTTAAAATCAAGTATCTAATTTCCATTAACTTGACTTGAGACACTTGTAATTTGAATAAGTTCATTTTCCTCAGGGCTTGGTTTGTCAAAATTGCTCTAATACCATTTTGTAATGCTTTGATTTTCGTAACCCGAGTTGTAGACTCGTGTTCTGAAAATTCGAGTGTTAACCTATGAAGATAGCCCGTCATTCATAAGTATTTTTTTTAATGAGCATCGCAACAGAAATATCCAAGACATGAAAAAAAGGACTGTCCAACATATCAAAAAATGTATAAGTGGTGCCCATAAGGGTTGTACAAAATAAACAACTAAAAAATTTAATCAAATAAAACCACAAAACAAATACTAAAGTAAACTAAATCGCAGTTGAAGTTGAGTTGCAGATCATCGTGTTCCTTCATCCTTCTGCCATTCCACACTAGTCTGTACCTATAACAACTACTATGATTTAACAACGTTAAACGCTATCATAGTGCCCAACTAGCTATATGAGATGCCTAGACGCCAAAGGTTATGTAGCTCATGCCCTAACCGGATCAATGATCTGAACACTATGAAGATAAAGGATAATGATTATGATTTTTATGCATTATTTGCATCATGCTACTCTGTACCATGTAATAGATGAGTTTCCATGGTTTTTTTAACCTTTTAATCAAGGGTTTCTTTCCTAGGATTGTTATTGTTGATATGGATTTTGCATTGGATATAAACATTGAATAAATATTATCGGGAATCACAGTTATTACCATTCGTTTCGTAATGCATCTGTAAAATATTTTCATCAAATCACTAAAGGAAGATTCTGAAAAAATTCAAATTCTAGATTTCTACAAAAAAAATTTGAGGGTTAAGTTCAAATCATATTCCTGTTTGATCTTCCATACATCATGGTGGGCACTTATTCTCCCACAGTAATTAAACATCGTTTCTAAGTTTCAATGGCTATCCTGACAGTTTTAGGGAGCCTAAGTTTGTGTCTATAATTCTCAATTTACCTAGGGTTTAAAGGAAAATGCACTTAAATTCAAGTCTCTAATTTCCCTTAACTTGACTTGAGACACTTGTAATTTGTATAAGTTTCTTTTTTTCAGGGCTTGGTTTGTCAAAACTGCTCTGATACCATTTTGTAACGCCCTAATTTTTGTAACTCAAGTTGTATACTCGTATTTCAAAAACTTGAGTGTTAACCTATGAAGATAGCCCACCATTCATAAGTATTTTTTTTAATGAGCATGCAGTGGAACTATCCAAGACATTAAAAAGGATTGTCTAACATATCAAAAAATATATAAGTGGCGCCCATAAGGTTTGTACAAAATAAATGTCTCAAAATTTTAATCAAATAAAACCATGAAACAAACACTAAAGTAAAGTAAACTGCAACTAAAGTTGAGCTTGAGATCATCGAGTTCCTTCATCCTTCTGTCATTACACACTAGTCTGTACTTACAACAACTGGTATGATTTGACAACATCAAACGTTATCATAGTGAGGTAAAAACCCTTCAAGATTACTAAGCATTGTAATAGTTAAGTATTCTCATTTTTCTCATCTTCCTATTCCAACTTATGCTTATGCAAAATAGTTTCATTGAATACCACATCCTTGCTCCTAACGATTTATCAATTTTCACCATCCCAAAATCGATAACCAAAATCATTAAGGCATATCCAATGAATGTGCACTATGTACTTTCTGGACTTAGGATCAAGTGTGGTCCTATTTTTAGAATCGATATGGACATAAGAATACAACCAATTGCTTTTAAATGAGATATGTTTACTTCTTTTTTAGTCCATGCGTCCTTTAGTAATTCACCAAAGTAACCGAGGGTCCTCTATTAATAAAGTAAGTTATAGTATTTATAACATCTGCTCAAAACTATTTAGGCAATTAACATGGATTCTTATGCTCCTTGCCCACTTTAGAACGATTTTGTTCATGCGCTCAGCTACACTATTCTGTTGTGACATTCTTGGAGTCATTTTTTGTCTCTTGATTCTATTAACTGTATAATAGTCCTCAAACTTGTTATCATAGTACTCTCCCCCATTATTTGATCTAAAATATTTTAGTTTTAGACCCCTTACATTCTCAACCAAAGCTTTCCAGTTCTTGGACACATCAAATAATTTTGATTTATGCTTCAAAAATAAATTCATAATTTTTTATTAGTATCATCAATAGAGGTAATAAAATAAAGAAAGCCACCAAGAGAGGATACCTTAGCTAGTCCCCACACATAATTGTGAGCTAGTTCCAACACTCAAACTTTAGAGTCCTTTCGACTTTCGAAAAGTTGACCTTCCTCTATTTATCATAAATACAATCCTCACAAAAGTTCATATCAATATATTTTAACTTATTAGCTTTTCTTTCGAAAGTATAACCTTCACCCCCTTTTCGCTCATGTGCCCAAGTCTATGATGCCAAATACGTGTGTCCACACCTGATGATGCAACTGAGCAACTAAAACAGAATTATTAGAGCTAAAAGTTAAGAAAAGAGTTCCTTCTTCCTTACCAAGCAATTACCATGGCCCCCTTTGTGATCTTCAATGAATCACTAGTGAAGCTCATCGTGTGTCCAGAATTTATAAATTGGCTAACCGAGATTAAATTCCTTTTTATATTTAGAACTTACTTGACATCTTCAACTTCAACATTGTCTCATTTGATTTGTTTATCTGAACATCTCCCTTTCCAACAATAGAGCAAGGTTCATCATCTCGTAGATAGACTTTTCTGAGATTAATTTGTACATAATTATGAAGAACATCCATACTCAAAGTAGCATGAAACGACACACAAAAATTTATTACTTACGAATCATTATGAGTATCGAAAGATAGAATTAATGCATAAAAAATACTTTTGTAAGAGATGTTTACAGAATCTTTACCCTCCTAATTATTATTTTCTTACTAGCTTGTTAGAACTTTATAGTCTCACTTCATGTGCTCATTTTCGTTGTAATTCTAACAATCATCACCATTGCCTTATGAAGACAAAATTAGGGCATCAGAAATATTTTCTTTAGAGATGTTTAAAAATCTTTATGTCCCTAATTATTATTTTCTTGCTATTTTTTAGATCTTTACAATTCTGCTTCATGTGCCCCATTTTACCGCAATTTCAGTAATCATCGCCCTTTCCTTGTAGAGGTTTGGATGATTTGATCTTCTTCGATTTCGATCGACTATAATTTTTCTTCCTTTGTTTGGTGGTTTCTCCTTTTCTTCAACATTTAAAGTATTCCCCAATGTTTCACCTGAAGATCTCGAGGCTTTCCTTCAAGATTCATGAAGCTTACAACGTCCTCATACTTCAACTTCGCTAATCTGGTAGAATTTCTTACGGCTACCACCAAATTGTCCCAGCTATCTGGTAACGCTAATAAGATCAGAAGAGTTTTAATTTCATCATCAAATTTTAGTTCTATAGACTCTAATTGGCTCGTGACCGTGTTGAAGTCCTTGAGATGCTCATCAACATTTCCTCCATCAGACATCCTCATATTAAATAACCTCTTCATCAGAATAACCTTGTTGGAAGCATAGGTTTTTTCATATATCCTTAATATGCCATCGGATCCTTTGTGGTCTTCTCCTTCGAGATATTGAACGCAATAAATTTTGTCATAGAAAGTCGAATCGTTCCAAAGTCTTTCTGTCGAGCACTTCCTAGTCGGCATCAAACATCTTCTCTGATTTATTTGATTTTCCTCTAAGAGGAAGATAGGGATACTTCTAATAGAGGTAATTTTCCATCTGCAGTTTTTAGAATTCGAAATTCAAATCATTGAACTTTTTAATCTCATCTCTTCTTTTAAGGGTGGGATTTGGTGTGGCCAAACCTTGGCCAACATTGTGCGACCCTTACTGTGCCCACCTTAATATTCGTATTCTATATCCTTGACATCCATCTGCTTTACCATATAATCTCAGGGCATAAGCCCGAAATGAACCAAATCCAAATCTCAAGTGAGAAACAATTTTGATTGAACACCACATGACCATTAAAAACTTCCAAGGGCCCACATTACATTATGTAATGTTTATTTTCCATCCAACCTATTGATAATGTCACCCAAGCCTTGATGAAGGAAAAAAAAACAAACAAATATAAGCTCACAAAAAGTATTTTATGGTCAATAACCACCCTTTCCTATAGTGTAACGCCCTGAGATTTTCGACTCTTGTGGATATTACAATGAGCCAAGTTCCCAAGTGTTATTTGGAATGCGCCAAGGATAAATTTCTCTACATTTCATTAATTATTCATTTATTTAATATTTTGTGGCATTTAAGCATAATGACGGAAAATAAGTAATCTTATTCCATTAATTTTTACACAAAGTTATCAACAAATGTCCTTAAAATATATCAAATAAAACATTTAATCATTATCTTTACCACGAAATACTTATTACAATTTTGAAATAAAGTAGTAAACTATTCTAAGAACGTATAATAAATAAAGTCTTCATGACACTGCTCTGGTTACGTCATCCATCATCTGTTGCCACGAACCTTCGAACACCTCACCTTAGTGCTCGATTCGCTTACTGGATCTTTGCCCAGATTATCTGAGATGTGGTTGGATAGCGTTAAACACTATCATAATTGAGAATATACCTTCAAAACAATCATGATAATAACAACACAGAGATAGTGCAAGCATGATAATTACAATCGACCAAAACATCCAAGAGAAATCTTATTAATGCAATACATGATATGCATGCTCTGGCTAAGGCATCCTGGCTAGAAATCATAATACATGAAGTGGGAGACTCTCTGTTACAACTTCATGCTAGCCACTAGTCACCAAAGATTCCTAGGACGCACTAGCCCATAATTTTGCTCGACCACGTGAGAAACGGGATGCTCATAGCCCAAATTTACACGCGATAGTATACGGGAGAAGTAGGACGATCCAGCCTATTCTCAATTACGTACACCCACATGGAGCCAAGTGAATGCATGACTTTAGTTTCACCCTTTATTTAAATGTTTTCGCATGCAACCGATTTAAATAAAACTCAATGGTCACTATGGGGAGTCGCAAGTAACGGAGCATAGGCCGACAGCTCGGGCTTAGTGTCCATAGTACCAACCCCGGCTCATGAGAATTCACATGTCATCAAGGTTTACTCATTGTCTCATTCTACCATCCAATCATGTTTCCAACAATCACTAATGTTCATCACGGCTAAAATCATTAATCATACTAGTACGGCCCATGAATCCATTCAATCATAATGCGATCACAAGGATCTCTTGGTAACCATTCAATATACAATCATGATCATACAAAGATCGTCTTTCCAATCAAGGACACCTCACATGGCTCCATCTCTTCACATCATGTAATCTCATCAATAAGGGACAAGGGGTGCACATTAATGTACTATACATCAATGATCTTGTGCATACAATACATGAAATAATCATCATCATAATAAAATATAATTCAAGACAAATCACCACATGGTTCTACCATAAAGAAATTATAAAATCTTATCCAATCATTCATAAATATAAAACACAAGATAATATGTTAGATCTACAATGCAAATCTTATGATAATAACCGTATTACATGAGCCAATAATACCATTCAAAATCAACATAAGCTATATTAAATTATTCTTAAAAGTATCTACACAACTATATGATATGGATGAATGGCTTAAAGGGATTAATCCTCACCTTTATCTAATAGAAATTCTAGGTTGAAGAACAAGAGAGGAGCGTCGTCTACACTACCCATGTTGACGCATTCGAGTTATGATGGGGATCCACTCTTGTGGATGAGGAAGGAAGAACAAGAAGAAGTAGGAAGGGTTTGGTATCCTCTCTCTCTCTCTCTCTCTCTCTCTCTCTCTCTCTTGCACCTCTCTTTCTCTAACACATGGGGGCTAAGGTTAAGAGAAGGGCTTCTACGTGTGATGTAAGAAGAGAATTATGAGAGGGGATGTGCGCACCTGCACACCTCTTAATCTCATTGGGATTTGCTAAAAAATGATTAAATGATTGATCTTTGAGGAATTTTAATTCATTCACTACGTTGGGCATGAAGAGTATAGTTGAAATATATAATTTTCATAGTGATCTGAAATCTAGATTGGCCGATCTTAAAAAATGGCCCAGCAAGTGGCAAAACAGGGTTGATCTCAATTAACGGTCCATGCTTGATAATCAAGGCCCAAATTTGGAGAAAATGTGTAGTCATGATAGGCAAATGATTGTACAAAATTTGGCGGTTGATTGATGGTGGTAAATGCCTAGATATAAAATTCCAACTTTTGGCGAAAAAGAAAGGGGCTGACTTTGTATTCAACGGTTTAGGATTATAGATCGGGGTTTAAATTTTCTGTAAACTCGTAGTTGAAAGTACGTCGGTAGTCTAACACGATACCTTCATATATGCGGAAGCTTAAAGAGCAACTAGAATTATGGCTAAGACCTATGGGGTTGATTAAGACCTTTTGAAATTCTTTTCGCCTACTTACACAATTTAACAAATTAAACTAAGTAAGCAAGAACACTTCGGCTTCCAAGCCTAAGTGGGTCCAATTTCAAGACTAGCATACGTTTTAAGCAATAAACAACCTAGTCTAAGCATGCATAGATAATCAAAAGATATAACTAATCAAGCTCTTAATCTATGCAACCTATGTAGACTTATGAGAATGGATCAATGAGCTCAAGTCTACACAACTAGTGAAAGTACATCTTGTGTGTGGATGTGCCTATCTAGTGCCTATCATACATTCCTATCAAGCATTCATAATTAAATAATTAAACTTAAATGTTAAGATATCAATGTGCTTAATGCAATCACAAACACAAGCATGTATAGTGGTTCGACTTTGGGTCTACTCCACTCCCGGTTCAAGTACTCAACTCCTTTGAGCACATCGGCATTCACTATCGGAGGTTTTAAATGAGGTTCATCTCTCAACCTTTACACGGAGGTTTTACCGGTTCACCTCTCAACCTTTACATAGAGGTTTTACCGGTTCACCTTTCAACCACAACTGGAGTTTTGGACAAAGGCTTACTCTCAACTCGACGCACGTTCACTCCCATGTCGGAGGCTCCCCCATGGAGACTTTGTTTAGGCCTAGCTAACGGGCCAAGGAACAACCAACGTCCCTAGATCGAGTTTGACTAACAAACTCTACACTTAACTCCTAAGGGAATTAAGTGGATGGACTCTCAATAAAGATAACCTTACTTGTCGGATGAGCCCCTTGTTCAGCGCCGGTTCGGGTTTCTTGATCTCCGCTCTCTCGTGCTTCAATCAGCTTCCCTTGCTCCCACGATCGTGTTGCCATTGCGTCGCCAATGCCTCAGCTACACTTGATCAAACACCTTGCATGTGATGCCTTTGAGATACCCAAGGTGATTGGAGGGTAGGTTTGAGAACTCTACAACTAATGGGAATGGCTTGCCTAGAGGTTCTCTCCTACAAGGATCTCATCTTAGAGTTTTAGACAAGGATATGCCTATCAAGGAAGGTCCAAACTCTAGAGATCAAGAAGGGATGAAGGTCATCTTCTTCATGAGCTTGGAATGCTCTAATCTTGTGTTAAAGCACAAGGAAGATGCCTTGTATAGGTTGGGAATGAGCCTCAAATGGTCTCCAACGGTGGTGGCTTCACTCCTCTCGAAATCCCTCACTAAACCCCTCAAAACAAGCCAAGCCCCTTTATAAAAAGAAGTGCAACGGATTTAAAATGGACAAAAAATGGCTAGTACTAACCGGTCGTGACCAGTCGGCCAGGGGTTCACAACCAGTCTGGACTGGTCGGCCAGAGGCCTATTGCAGACAGGAGGTTGCTGTCTTAGTGGGGGGGTCTGTTCGACCGGTCAAGACCAGTCGGACCAGCCCAGCCAACCGGTCAAGACCGGTCGGCCCCAATGGCTTGCACTCTCCAGCGGGTTGCTGTCCAAACTGGACTGTCTGTCCGACCGGTCGTGACCAGTCGGACAGGCCAGTGTTCAGCTCAGCAATTTACTGACCCACTTCTTTCTCAACCCTCTCACTTTGGCCAAGGTTTGGGTGCTCTTTTGGGATGCCTAGGGCCAATTTAAGATGACTAAAGGTTTCCTAATATGGTGAATGTCATCAAAGAGGTTAAAGGGTTGGGTTTTGGTCAAGGTTAAGGCACATCAAGGCATCACTTTTACCTGTTTCTTCTTCCTTAATGCAGTAGGGCCACTTGAGTCTTCGGTCTTCGTCTTCATTAAGCTCAACCGACACTAGACTCACTGACCTAGGTGATTGACAAACAAGGTGCACTAGTATGCCACAGAAAAGTGCAATAACAGTAGTCATATGAAGACAACGGATGATCAAAATTTGAGAAGCGATTGACAATGTGAAGTGAGTTAATTGAAAGGTCCAGATTTAAAAGGAGTTGGTAACTTGGTTATTTCTTAAAGCTAGATAACTTGGCACTTAAGAAAGATGTTTATTAAGGTGGGCACTTAAATCAAATTATTGGTCTATGATAAGGATGATCCAAGTCACTCACTTGAAGGAGAATATTCGACTACGACTACCCATCTACTTTTCTCACACGATGGACATGAAAATCAAGGGTTAAGGGGATGATTTAAAAATTAGACTACTTCTACTATGATTTAATGGCTTGGAATTTGACATATATGGTTAATTTATGATGAATAAGCATGATATAAAATTTCAAGTCAAATGGATTATGGAAACCATGTGATCTAGAAATCAATGGTCTAGGTAAATGTGAGTCATTCACATTTTAGACACATAAGATTTCATATGTATACACCTCAGATAATTAATCAAATTCTAGGATAAAGGTTTACCACTAGGATAATTAGTTTGGTATGATTACTTTTCCGACCATATTCCTCGATCAACAACTACAGATGCTCCTAGATTAAGATTTTCATGATCACGAGGCTTACTTGAAAATCTATTTAGGCAGAATTATTATACATTTAAATTTACGTTTATCTTTTGGACAGACTCGAAAAACACCTATCCAATTGATTAGAAATCGCAAATTGAGAGATCCAAGGTATTATCGTAATTATCGAAAAAGTGTGAGTTTTGTATAATCTAACCTTTCTATGCTGTTCATGGGTTTATTCTAAGCAACTTTTATAAAGGGTCTGCTATCAGATTTCTTACAGATGTCCCACTATTCACAAATCAAAATTAATGTACAATATTTAATCAAAATAAATTTTCCAAAAATTTGCAAATAAATTTTGAAAAATTCGGGGCGTTACATTTAGTATCGGCCACTTGAGACTGGAATCTGCTTCATTTTTGGGCTCATGCTTATGGAAAAATGGACGTAAAATACATGCATCAAGGTGGGCCCCACAGTAACGGCTGCACTGGCGTGCATCTAATCCATTTCCAAATTTTAAGGTCGTCCAAACTGGGACTGATTGACCCTCCGGTACCCAGATATTGGTGCTGGTCGTTGTTGTGGGCCTTGCCATGGTGTATGTCTTTTATCCACTCTGGCCATCCATTTTAGCAGCTCATTTAGGGCATGAACCCAATGATGAGGCGGAGATGTAAATCTCGGGTGGAACACTCCAGGGGAAACAGTGATAATTGAATGCCCACAATTAAAAACTTTCTAGAGTCCACTGTATTGTTTATTGGCCATCAAATGCGTTGATTAGGTAACACAGACCTGGATGACGGGAAACCACAAACATTAGCTTGATCCAAAACTTTTGGGGCCCTAAGAAGTTATTATTGGTGGGCGTTGAATCACCATTGTTTCCTGTGGTGTGGTCCATCTGAGGTTTGGATCTGCCATATTTTTTGAGCTCATGTCCTAAAGTGATATGGGAAATTAAATGGACGGCATGGATAAAACACATACAACATTGTGGGATTTTCCAGCACCTAAAGAATCTGAATCCAATCTTTACACTTGAGGCATGTTGTGAGCCCACCTTGGGTGAGGGGAAATATCTTCACAAATTTCTAAGCCTTCAATCAGCTGACTGTAAATACATGGCTCGAAAGTTCCACGTGCTATGTGAGTGAAAGTGCATGATATGCTTAAAACGAGGTCGCGGTCCGCTAGTAGAAAAGTATCAGTCGTAGATGATTTAATGCTCTCAACACTTCAGACGTGTTGCGGGCCCACCTTCAGTGATGAGAAATTTCCAGGACATAAAAGGCATCCCTTAAATCAGGAACGTACAAATAGATGGTTAAGAAGCGGTAATGATATGCTCACAATTACCCATTCATGTTTAGTGTATTTGTGATATAGGTGAAAACGAAAAAGAGTATGACTCATAGGCCACTCTGTCCACCCATTTTACCAACTCATTTTAGGGCATGAACCCAAAAGTAAGATGGACCGCATAATGGGAAACAATGATGATTGAATGCCCTAAAAACTTCCTAGGGTCCACTATATCGTTTATTTGCCATCACATAATGGGAAACACCTTGATTGGGTCACACATACCTGGATGAACGGAAAACACAAATATTAGATTGATCCAAAACTTTTGAAGCCCCAAGAAGTTTTTAATGGTGGGCGTTCAATCACCACTGTTTCCAAGACATAAAAGTGATGCTCACAATGAGGTCGCAGTAGGTAGAACCACCTTCAGTGATGAGAAATTTCCAAGACATAAAAGTCTTAGCTGCCGTTTGGTAAACTGAAAAGTGAAGTCTGAAAATTAATTTAGGTGCTGAAATCTTAAAGTGCTGAATTTAAGTACTTATGAGTATTGAAAAAATCGTTTGGTAATTTTTTTGAAAAAGTGCTTATATCTAAAAATAAGTACTTTTTTCACAAAAACCTATTTGATAAAAATAGACTACAAATATCTGAAAATTAGTAATTTGTCATATTTGCCCATATTATCTTAGTTTCTAGCTTATAGGAATAACGTATAAACATCATTGCTTACAATGTTGTCGTACACTCGTGCCTTTTGTATTCCTCTTTAGATTCATTCTTTAAAATTATCTATCAAAATGGATGAACGGCTTGGATAAACCACATGTATCATGGCGGGAGTTACAAAGACCCTAACATTATCGTCCATCTCTAACTAGGTTTTGGTGAGGGCAGTGCCCAATCATAGAGTGCGACCATAACTAGCTTTGTGGGTGAGACCTTGACTGTAGGGGCTCACTTTGATTTGTGCATTGTATATTTGTTCGCTTCCCCAAGTGTAGGCTTACGATGTAGTAATAATCTCGGTAAGACCGAGGTCGATCCACAGAGACTTGTGTAGGAATTCACAAAACACTTCTAATGGTTTTTACGGAAGAGCTAACCAACAAAGTTTTAGTAATTTGATGGAGATAACAATTTTGAACTAAATTGAAGGTAATCAATTAATAAACTAGGGGTTCAAGGATCCACTTGTAGCAATCCTTGATGCTCAATTTGCTGTGGTTTCTTACTTTCTCAACTAGAATTGAAATTAAGTTCTATCTAGTCGGATGATAGAGCAGTTAAAACAAACAATCTGTCATATGCATGACTCATGTACATGATTCTCTCAATTCGAGCTAGGACTTGAGCACACTCAATTGCATAGGTCAGTCCCAATTCCAATAGTTTAAGATCACAACCATAATCATCATTAAATCCTGTCATAAGATAAAACTAGATCATGATTTGAACTTGATCCAAATCACATACACGATCTTACATAATCTAGAATTTCCTGAAAAGTAGACTTCTGGTATGAAGCTCCCACATGAAGATCATAGATCTACAGTTTATTGAATCCAATTCCTCGGATCATACAGGTGATCTAGACTAGCTCAAAACAATTAAGAACTCAAGCAATTCTTCTGAACATCCATGAGCCATCATAAGATTAAGAAAAACTACTTAGAACTTTATTTAAACTTCAAACCATTGTTCTTCATTAATAAATCAACTTGAAACCAAATCAACGAATTGAAACATCTTAGATTCACTACAAGCTTCACCTCTTAGCCCTAGCTAAGAGGTTTAGCCGTTCATGATCCAAGGAAACATGAAACAAACTAAACAAAACATAAAACTAAAAGAACAAACTAGGAGGAGCTTGTAGAACTCCAAATCCGACTTCCGCCGTCTCCCACCGTGCTTAATCTCTTCTAGGATGCCTTAGGAAGAAGCCCTAGGTCCCCTTTTATAGAATAGTACGGACAGTTCCAGATTGCGTAGAGAAAATCGGAGCTCGTGGAACACGCCCTGTTACGCAGACGACCGGTCGCACGACTGGTCTCAAAAGTGAAAAAATTGTCCAGAGACTTTTTCATAAATTCGAACTTAGATTTTTAATTCAAGGATCGGTGTGATCAGTGGACGACTGGTTGCACTGACCGGTCTTGATAGGTCCAGTGAGATTTGCAAAGGGCCCCCTTCTGTTGAGTGTTTACACCGGTCGGACAACCGGTCCTGGGCTATGGACGACCAGTTGGACGACCGGTTTTCAGTGTATCCTTCTGCCTTCTTTCTTCTCTCCTATGCTTCTTTCTTCCATCCTTTGACACTTGGTGTTGTGATCTTCAATGCTTGTAAATAGCGCCTTTAAGCCTTCAATTGGTGAGTCCTCTCTCTCATTCCTATATCCACAAAACCATGCATTAGTTGGGTCTTTAATCATGTATTTCAAGCATAGTTAGTGATAAAATGGGGTTAGAGTATGCACATTTAAGAGCTCAACACACCCCCAACCAACATTTTGCTAGTCCCGAGCAAAACATGCGTTAAACCAATTTCATTCTTTAGAAACCATGTTTCTATATACTTAATGATATGCGAGTGCAAGAATCAGGAAAACTTAGTGATAGAAGTTGAGACCTTAACATTCTCATAACATAACAAGTACTTATATGAAATTCTCGCTGATTGATTGATAAATAGAAGAATCCAGACAATTTATCCTAGTGTGCTCGGTTAATGTTCATCTCATGAATTTCTGGGGTTACCTTCTTGTGAATTACTTAAGGTATGGATTCAACGGTGTATAGATCAACAACAATCCTATGACAGGAATTTGCCTTACCATCCTTCTGACGGCTTTCACAATACGTCCCATTTCCAGCTTTGGTTATGGGTAGACCATCCCCCTGTTGGTAATAGGTAGCCCTTTTCAGAATTTTCCACCATATTCTCCATCATTCCCATATTTTCATCCTTCCTTTCCGTTTTCTTTTTCATTAGATAGGATTTTTAGAAATCCATATCTTTCGTTATTTTTCCATGGACAAGGATGGACAAAGTACCCCGGCTTGATTTCTCAACACCTTAAATCCAAACTTAACCAGGTTACAGTTTTACATAACCCTTTCAAAGCGTGAGAATCGTGTAATGTGAACTAGGTGTAAGAGTGTTTGGAAATTTTATCAATCATAAAAATAGAGGGGTTCACATATAGAACTAGTATCTTAGAGATTGCTCAAGGTATTCAACTTCACTCACTTTACTTTTCCTTTTGTTCGCTTCCCCAAGTGTAGGGTTACGATGTAGTAATAATCTTGGTGTAAGACCCGTACCCTTATTTGCCCTCCGTACGCTTAATTTTCGGTGCCGGTACGTCCCGGATGGACCAGATTAGCGAGCCTTGATCGTGACCCTATTTTAGTACCGCATCGACCCAAGACCTATACCTCGGCGACCGCGTAGGCGCTGCGATTCCAACGCCGCGCGGCACGCCCCATTGCGATACCCGGTGTGAAAGTTATGATCGATTGCGTAATCCAAGATGGGCTGCGCAACGCGCGTGTGGCATGGGCCCCACTTGCACAAATCTCAAGAATATGTCAAATCAATCACCATCACCCTCACCCAAACCCCTATCATTACCCTAGCCTACACACACCATACCTATCCCATTCCTCTCTCACCAAAGTCAACTCCAACCCATTCCTCCCATGACCTCTCCCATCATCATCATCATCACTAATGTACCCCCCTCTCTCCCATACAAGAGCCATACGTATGAGGAGAGGAGGCCTCACTTCCCATATTTGCAAAAGAGATTTAAGAGAGAGAGGAGAGAGAAAGAGAGAGATCTGAGAAAGGAGAGAGAAAGAGAAAGATTTGAGAGAAGAGGGAGATTTGAGTGATCAAGAGAGAGATTAGAGAGATTGAGGGTGTAGATCCTAGCTTGGAGGACCTCAACCATCATCCGGACCGTCCGGATCGTCCGATCATCAACCCGATTCAATCCAACCGTCCAACCATCCATCAAGGTGAGTGCTGTTGAACCTCCAATTTATACATTGCATTGCCCATTACACTACATGTTTGCATGATTTTCATGGTTTAAAGGCCTACCTAACACGTGTTTTGTAATTATAGGGATGAGAGCGGACTTCATCCAATTACGAGCCAAAAGAATACATTTGTAGCTCTTGGATGGAGGATGAAAGAAGACCAAAGAAAGAAGAAAGCAAAGAGAAGAGAGAGAAGAAGAAAAGGAGAAAAAGAAGAGAAAAAGAAGCAAATGGAAGAAGGCCGACCGGTCATGGCCGACCGGTCATGACCGGTCGGCCATGAAGCCTGATCAAAGAGAAGACAGGCCGACCGGTCTTGACCGGTCGGCCATGAACACTGGAAGCTAGACATTGGAGCCCGACCGGTCTTGACCGGTCGGCTGTATATACTGGATAAAGCAAAAAAAAAACAAAGCCCGACCGGTCATGACCGGTCGGGTATGCACGCTGGAAGGTTGGACAGGTCTGTCTGACCGGTCTTGACCGGTCGGTAGCACTCTCTGGAATGTGTAAAACATCAGTCCGACCGGTCACGACCGGTCGGCCTTGCGTAAGATAAGTCCTTTCTAAATCAGGACTCCGAAAAACACTGCGCAATGCGTAATCTATCGCAGAATCCGACGCAAGGGAGGTGGATTGCTATAAAAGGACACCTAGGGGCTCTCCCTAGGGTATCAGAGAAGCGAAGGAATGTGGGTTTGGAAAGCGAAGGCGATCGTGGAGCGGCTGCAACTCTCCTATTCGGGTTTTACTATTTTTGTTCTTTATTTCAGAGTTTTTAGTTGTAGCATGACTATGCTCGGCTAAAACCTCTCAGCTAAGGCTGAGAGGTGAAGCTTGTAGCTAATTCTATGTTGGTTTCAGTTTAATTCAAGTAATTTACATTCAAGTTTGGATTTTTACATGATTTAGTTCCAAAAAGTGGTAGTTTGAGACGTCTTATCTGAGTTTATGTGCTCCGGACATGAATTCCTTTTAATTCTCTGAGATTATCATGTTTGTTTATCTAAATTCGGATTATAGTAATCCTTGAGCAGGCCATAGTCCAGAGGCATGGCTGTTACTCCGCAGGCTATGGTTTTGAGTTTGGTATTGATTTTATTGGACTAGAACTTGGAAGTTCAACTTGAATGTGATGGAATGTGTGTGAATGCTTTATTCTCCAACTAGATGAGAGATAGGACTTCAAATCTAGTTGTGTTTTCTACTTGGATTGACTGAATTGACATAGGATTGCTACAAGTGGATCCTTGAAAGCCTTAGTACTTTATATCTCTGATTTGTCATTAAGTTCCTGTTTTAAGTAAACACTCAATTAAATCTGATTTCTATTAAAAACTGAGTTGCTGGAGTGATTTGGGAACTGTTACTATTTCCCTGTGGATCGATCTCGGTCTTACCGAGTTTTATTACTACATCGCAGCCTTACACTTGAGGCGAGCGAACAAGTGCAAGGGACATAAACCTCCCCATTTCCTTATTTCCTTTCATTTTCCTTTTCTTTTGGGCCCACCTGGTGGTGGACAACCTGATGGATGGGCTGGATCGTCCATGAATGGGTCACACCTTTTGATGGTGTGGATCCCACTTGGGGACCCATTTTGTGTCAAAATTAGTGTGGCCAACAGCCCACCATGATGTATGTAGTTCATCCACCCTGTCAACCATGTGGACCCACCATGCAATGGCCCAGCTGATGAATGGAGTGGATCCCGCACGTGTGGACCCCACCTGTCCGGACGACAGCAACTACAGCAACAACAACAACAAAAAAAAAAAGAAGAGAAAAACAAGGACCGGCCGCTGGACAGTCAGTGTCCAGAGGACGCTGCTGCCCAGCGGTGCCTAAACCACTTGGAAGGTTTGACCGTGGGTCCCCACTCGTGGGACCCACCTTGATGCATGTAATTGATCCACGCCGTCCAGCTGTTTCTCCATTCCATTTCAGGGCAGGTAGCCAAAAATGAAGAAGATCCAGATCTCAGGTGGACCACACCATTGAAAACAGTGAGGCTAGTGAAGCCTACTGTCGAGGCTTCTTGGGCCCACCGTGATGTTTATAGACAAAATCACCTGCCCTAATATTGGGCTCATTAGGTCCCCAAGGAGCTGAATAACAGGATGAAGGGGGTGGATCGTCCCTAAGTGGGCCTCACATGAAATAACCACAAAAAAAAAAAGAGAAACAAAAAAATAAGAGAGCCGCTGGAACGTCCAGCGTCTAGACGTTCTGACGCTGGAAAGTCCAGCGTCTGGACGGTGAATGGGGTCCCAACTCATGGGACCCACCTTGATGTTTGTGTTCCATCCATGCCGTCTAATTGTTCGCCCAGATCATTTTAGGGCCAGGGCCCAAATTTGAAACCGATCCAAATTTTAAGTGGACCGCACCGCGTAAAACAGTGGAAATAATGATTTCTACTGTCAGAAATCCTTCGGCCCACTTTTAAGTTTCTAGGCAGAATCATATACCCAATATTGGGCTTATTGGGTCCCCCATGAGATGGGGAAACTGATGAACGGAGTGGATCAGTCCCATGTGGGCCCCACATGATATAAGTACAAAAATAAAAAAGAAAAGAAAAGAAGAAGAAAATGGAAAGAAGAGGCAGAGCCTCTGAAGCTGGGCGTACCTGCGTCCAGGTACGCTGGCTCAGTCGGCTGGTGGCCCACTCGTGGGTCCCACCATGATGCATGTGCTGTATCCACACCGTCCATCCAGTTGGGGAGATCATTTTAGGGCATGACCCCAAGAATGAGTCAGATCCAAGTCTCAAGGGGGCCCCACCACAGAAAACAGTAGGGACAGTGGCCCTACCGTTGAAACCTTCTTATGGCCCACCATGATGTTTATTTGAGATCCAACCTGTTCATAAGTTCACACATACATGGAAGAAAGAAAAACAAAAATATCGGCTTGATCGGATACTTCTGTGGGCCCACTTGTTGAGAGTAAATAAATAAAAAAATATATAAAACGCTGGTTGTTGGACAGACAGCAGTCCAGGGGACGCTGCTGCCCAGCAGTGTCGTCTATATGGGCATTATCTATGGGCCCCATTCGTTGGGCCCACCTGGAATGTATGTGCTTTACATATCCCGTCCATATGTTTTTCCAGCTCATTTTAGTGGGCCATGCCACGGGTCAACAGTGGGAATAATGATCTCTACTGTTGAAACCTTCCCAGCCCTACAGTGTTGTTTAATTGTCATCCAACCTGTTTCATAAGTGGCCAAGCCCAAAATTTAAGCATATCCCTAATGGCAAGTGGGACCATGCCACGAAACAACAGTGGAAATAATGATCTCCACCATTGAAACCTTCCTAGACCTGCAATGATGTTTATTTGTCACCCAACCTATTCATAAGTGGCTGGGCCCAAAATTTAAGCATATCCTAATGTCAAGTGGACCATGCCACAGTGGAAATGATAATCTTAAACGTTGAAACCTTTCTAGGTTCTACATTGATGTTTATTTGCCATCCAATCTGTTCATAAGATCACATGGATATGGATGAAGGAGAAAACACAAGTATCTGTTTGATTCAAAATTTATTGGGACTAGATGGGTACCACGCTGCCCAGCAGGTGGCCCACCCTATGGGTCCCAACGTGATGTATCTATTAGCTCCACCATGATGTATATGATTTATCCATGTCGTACATACATTTTGTCAACCTACCTTGTATGTGCAGGCCCAAGTATGGGGCCGATGTGGTCTCAAGTGGGCTATGCCACGAAGACCTTTACATTTCCAATGAGACCCACCGTCCGGGTCCCACTCTCTATATATATATTGGGCCTTTTAAGGCCAGTGTTACATGATATGTTGGTAACATGCTAGTATGATTAGCTTGATAAGTCACACTGATAACATGCTTAGTATAATGAATACCATGCTCATTCATATGCCCATACGCATCATTTGTATGCCTGTTATGAATCATGATTAACCATAGCATATGCTAGTTGGCTTGTTATACTTAGGGGACCCGTGTGAGGCAGGGTCGCCCCACATGATTGCGCAGTATGCGTAAGTTTGGTGCATGAGTTGGATTGTATGACTCATGCATTTCGCATTATGTATGTCACTCGCTTTCACACCCTAGCAGCATCAGGGTGGTGGCCACCATAGTCACATCATGGTCGGCAGTATTGGACACCGAGAACTTATTCTAGTACGTGGGTGCTATGGATGTCCTTGGGTGAAAGTCCCTAAACCCTGTGGTACCAGTAGGATGCTCCAGCGTCGAGACCGAGTGGATAACATGAGCGCCCGTGTGCCAAATACCAGTAGGCCGCGTCTCCCACTGTGTCAGGTCGGTTGGAAAGGGGTGTGACCTTATCCGCTCGGGTGCAGTGGGCTGTAAGCTAGGTCGAGTCTGACCAGCTCATGGAATGGGTCCGCTATCGGCGAGCCGGGTGGGCATTGGCATACCACTGATGAGGCGGATAGTGAGGTCTTTTCTACTCGGTTGGTTATGCATGCGATGTGCGGCGGCCAATATTAGAGTATACTAGACCCCGGCGATGTCCCAGATGAGAACTATTTTGATATGTGGATCAGTTGAGGATTGACATGTTTGCATTGCATCTCTAGCATGTAACACTCGGCCACGTAGGCCCTTGCATTGCATAGCCTTGGGATGGCTGATAGCATTCATGAACTTAGTAACTTAGCCCTCTACTACTTTCGCTTACTCTGATATCTGTATACTAGTCATATGCATCACACGTGCACACACGCACTCTACTGGGCTTCGTAGGAACCTCATGCGCGTTTGTTTACACTACAGGTACTAGAGCATATCAGCAGCGTTGAGCGCGGTTTATGTACCTGATATTTTGGACTTCTGCTTCTTGTTGTATTTCCTTTCCAGTACTGTACTCAACAAACTTATTTTGGACTTCGCTTACTCTGATGATGTTTTATGGTTTTGATTATGCTCCTGTACAAAAAAAAAAAATTAACCTGAAAATCCTCCTGGTAGGATCCCAGGATCGGAACCTGGCACATGAGAGCTAGGAGCCGAGAATGGGGTACTACGGAGGCTGTTGGCACCAAGGTCGGCGATCGGGAATTTAGTGAGCCCGGTCCCCAGGTTTGGGGCATGACACTTGGTAAGACCGAGGTCGATCCACATGGAAGGAAGTAAATAATGCAAATTATCCTAATAACTAAAATCTAAAGAGGTTTGTGAAATTGGTTTTGAACATAAAATAGAAAATCTGATAATGAAAAGATAATTAGAGCATCAAGGATCCACTTATAGCTTTCCTTAGATGCATAATTCGCTATGGTTTCTCACTTTCTCAACTAGAATCGATATTAAGATCTATCTAGCAAACAATTTGTTATATGTAAGTCCAATGCATAAGATTCACTCAATGCAAGCTAGGCTGAGCATGCTCAATTGCATAGGTCAGTCCTAATTCCAAAAGGTTCAGTTCACAATCATAACCATCCTCAAGTCCTGTCACAAGATAAGGCTAGATTACAATTTGAACTTGATTCAAATCACATGCACAGTCCATACACATTACAGAAATTCAGAAAAGTAGAACTTTGATAGGAAGTCCCCACATGAAGATCATAGTACTAGAGCGTACTCCAATTCCTCGGATCATACAGGTCTAGACTAATGCAAACTAATTAAGAATTTAAGTAATTCTCCCAAACATCCATGAGTCATCATAAGACTAAGAAAAACTACTTAAAACTTGTATAAACTTCAAACCATAGTTCATAATCATGAAAACTAATCTTAAAACCAATAAAACGAATTAAACAATCTAAGAAAACTATAAGGTTCACCTCTTAGCTCTAGCTAAGAGATTAGCTAATGAAAAGCATATTAAAAACTAGAACTAGAACTAATAAAAGGAAGAAAAACTAGCTGGAGGAGGCTAGGAAGCCTCCTATGACTTGAACTCCTTGCTCCCCACGTCCTTGGTTGCCCTGGAATAGAAGAGAGCACCTCCTTTTATAATACAGCAAGTGTACCGCAACGTAACATATTTTATTCCGCTTCGTACGGCTTAACCAATGGTTGGATTGCCTTCAAATTTGATATGTAGCTTCCTTATAATGTGATCTTCCTCATAGATGATTTAGATTTTCAAGATTGTCCTCTAAATGGACCCACCTAATCAGATCAGCAACCGCCTCTCAAAATCGCGCACTTCGGGTACCTTCAGAACCAGTCATCTTGCTTTCAACGCTCCGGAGTGTACAGATGTCGGATTGATCCCAAATTTTGAACATTCGTAGAAAACTTCATCCTCTACATGATAGACGGATTAGATTGTCCAAAACAATCCCAAAATGTGGTCCGAAAATTAGAACACTTAGGGCTTTTATAAACTCTGCGCAGTTGAATCTTTCTGGATGGTCCATCTTTCTTCAACCGGTACGATCAAACCACACATTCTTTTGATCTGAAAATTTGTGGTTATTCATATATGGATGTGGTCTAAAAGATGGTCAAAGTAGATTCTTCATATCATCAATGATGAGTCACCTGGACCGGCCCAGAGTGAAAGTAGGCAGAATCTGGAACTTTCTGGACAGTTCGTATTGTTTTGGCCACCACGATCAGTCCGTAGCTCCGATCGACACGAAACCACTTGGGTTAGTTCTGCATCGAGCTCCTCTTCGACATGGATGTGTTGGATTTCCAAATATCATTAAGATGGGCCCATAAAACTGGTTCGAATAATCAGAAACGGGAATGGCCTGCAGTCTGCAATCTGAAATCTGGAATTTGCATGGCCGACCGGTCAAGACCGGTCTAGACCGGTCGGACAGGGCTGGCCGACCGGTCAAGACCGGTCTAGACCTGTCTATTTTGGTCCAGCGTGCTATGTAGAAGGCTGCAATGTTGGCCGACCGGTCTAAACCGGTCGGGGACTGTTTGGCCGACCGGTCTCTACCGGTCAGACCACCTTTTGGGGTTCCTTTTTCTTTCCTTTCTTCTTTCTCTTCTTTCCTTTCTTCTTCCCTCTTTTGTTCTTCCTTTCCTTTGATCTTTAAGGTATGTAAGAAGGGTCTCAAAGCATCCGAATGATGAAGTCTCTCTTTCATTCCTACAACCACAAAACTATGCATTAGATTAGCCTTTAAATCATGAAAACCATGCATAATGAGTGATGAATTGGGGTTAGAATATGCACAATTAAGAGCTCAACACCTTTCTCTTATACTCACATAATCCAAAATGCATAGAAATAACGTTTTCCAGAGGAGTTTTGAATTTGTAGAAGAAATTGAAAAAGTTTCTACATAATTGCTTGAGATGTTACTAAACACTGGATTCATCCTAGTGATTCCACACCCCCCAACCAAATCTTGCATTGTCCCCAATGTAAAAGATATGCAATGAGCAAAACATGAGAGCAATTCGAAAATAAAGGGGAGTGAGCAATGATAGTACCTGAGAGAATGACAAGTGGAATTCTACCTCCTTTTAACAAGCCTATGAAGAAGTTAACAAAAGCAGCAAAATCCTAATCCTAACTACTCTATACCTCTATTAGACTAGGAGATCAAAAATCCTAATACACAGGAACAGTCAGAGGTATGGACGTACCTTCTGAAGGAAACTTCTTAAAGAACGGCTTTAATCACTGACCATTCGCCTTAAAGGTGTTGCCATTCCTTGGATTCAACAACTCGACGGTCCCATATGGGTAGACAGATTTTACAATGTAGGGACCTGGTCCATCGAGATCTCAATTTCCCCGGAAATAAGTGTAAGCGAGAATTATACATAAGGACTTTTTGATTAATCGTGAAAGTCTTACGAAGAATGTTCTTATCATGGAATACCTTCGTCTTGTCCTTGTAAATTCTCGCATTTTCATATGCTTCATTCCGGAGTTCCATAAGTTCATTCAATTGAAGTTTGCGCAACGAGCTAGCTTTGTCAGAATCAAAATTCATCTTCTTTATTGCCCAATAAGCCCTATGTTCCAACTCCACAGGCAAGTGACAAGCTTTCCCATAGACAAGTCTATAGGGAGACATTCCAATGGGGGTCTTGAAAGCGGTATGGTAAGCTCAGAGTGCATCGGTAAGTCGAAGCGACCAATCCTTGCGATCGGGGTTGACCATTTTCTCTAAAATATGTTTAATCTCTCTATTGGATATCTCAGCTTGTCCACTTGTTTGTGGGTGATAGGGAGTGCTCACTTTGTGATTTACGCCATATTTCTTCATTAAGGCTTCAAATGGGCCATTACAAAAGTGAGACCTTCCATCACTTATGATGACTCGAGGTGTTCCAAATCGGGAAAGAATATTCTCTTTTAAGAAACGAATGACTGTTTTATGGTCATTATTCCGACATGGAATCGCCTCAACCCATTTGGATACATAATCGACGGCAATCAAGATATATAAGTTTCCAAAAGAAGATGGGAATGGACCCATGAAATCGATGCCCCAACAATAACAAATTTCGATTGGTAAGATAGGATTGAGTGGCATCATATTTCTAACAAGGCTTCCATGTCTTACAAAACTCATGAGTGTTCTTGAACATGGTAGGCTAATAAAACCCACATTGCAGAATTTTGGCTGTGGTCTTCTTAGCCAAAAAGTGGCCACCACACGCCTGAGAATGACAAAAGGAGATGATACTGTGTTGCTCATCATCCGGCACACATCTCCTTATAATTTGATCGGGACAATACTTGAATAAGTAGGGGTCATCCCATAGAATTTCCTCACCTCGTTGAAGAGCTTATCTCTATCTTGCTTTTTCCAATGTGTTGGAGTTGTACCTGTAGCAAGATAGTTAGTAATGTCCGCATACCAAGGCAATTGGGAGACTTTAAACAGTTGTTCATCAGGGAACATGTCATTGATTGCGGTCGTCTCAGGGGAATCGGTGAGAACAAGTTGAGAGAGATGGTCAGCCACTACATTTTCTACTCCTTTCTTATCACGTATTTCTATGTCAAATTCTTGGAGTAGGAGGATCCATCTTAACAAACGTGGCTTAGCATCCTTCTTAGAGAGAAGGTACTTAAGCACGGCATGGTTCATGAATATGATGATCTTGGATCCAATCAAGTAGGACCTAAACTTATCCAAGGCAAAAACTACGGCAAAAATTTCTTTTTCTGTAGTAGTGTAGTTTGCTTGGGCTGAGTTTAAGGTTCTACTTGCATAGTAGATAACACATGGCTTCTTCTCTTTTCTTTGGCCTAGCACAGCCCCAATAGCATAGTCGCTCGCATCACACATAATTTCAAAAGGAAGGCTCCAGGTGGTTACATTATGGGAGCACATGTTAACATACCTTTAAGTTTGGTAAAGGCATTTTGACAATCTTCATTCCACTCGAATGAGTTCTCCTTTTGAAGTAGGTTATATAAAGGACAAGAGAGTGAACTGAAGTCCTTTATGAACCATCTATAAAATCCAGCGTGTCCCAAAAAGGACCGCACATCTCGTATGCTCTTGGGTGGTGGAAGGTTAGAGATAAGATCGATTTTCTCTTTGTCCACCTCGATTCCATTTTGTGAGACGATGTGACCAAGTACAATTCCCTTTTGAATCATGAAGTGACATTTTTCCCAATTCAACACAAGGTTCTTCTCTTCACATATTTTCAACATAGATTTCAAGTGCATAAGGCACTCATCAAAGCTACAACCAAATACCGAGAAATCATTCATGAAGACTTCAAGAATTGTCCCCACCATATAAAAAAAATATTCAACATACAACTTTGAAAAGTGGCAGGGGGATTACATAGTCCAATGGCATCCTTCGATAGGCGAAAGTACCAAATGGACATGTGAATGTTGTTTTCTCTTGGTCTTCTAGGGCGATCTCTATTTGGTTGTACCTTGAATAGCCATCAAGGAAGCAAAAATAAGAATGACCCGCCAACCTTTCTAAAATTTGATCAACAAACGGTAGGGGGAAGTGGTCTTTCCTCGTAACTGTGTTTAGCTTCCTGTAGTTAATGCACATTCTCCAACCGGTAGTGACTTTGGTTCGTACGAGTTCATTATTGGCATTGGCTACGATGGTTATTCCAGATTTCTTAGGCACCACTTGAGTTGGGCTCACCCATTGACTATCGGATATTGGGTAAATGATACCCACATCCAATAGTTTTACCACTTTGGCCTTAACCACATCCTTCATGTTTGGATTGAGTCGTCTTTGTGGTTGCCTAAATGTCTTCGCATTCTCCTCAAGGTGTATGCGATGAGTACAAATCAATGGGTCTATGCCTTTGAGATTCGCAATCGACCATCCAATGGCACTCTTATGCTCTATTAAAGTGGCTATTAGCCTGCTCTCTTGTTCCTCATCCAAGTGGGAAGAAATCACCACCGGATATGTATCATCTCGACCTAAATATACATATTTCAACTCACTTGGTAATGGTTTTAGATTGAGTGTTGGTGCCTTGATATTGGATGGGAAGGGCTTGTTCTCGTTTAAGGGTAACGGTTCAAATAGTGCCCTCCATCTTTTGTTATCAAGTACCAGGCATCACATCTAAAATGGCATCCATCTCTCGTATTGTGTCATCATTTATTTCATGAGAGTGGGCCACACATGCCTCCAAAGGGTAGGAATATAATGTCAGGGGGAATGTATCCTCCACGAATAATTCAATCGAATTTATCTCGTAGATCTCATCATCAACTTCCCGTGGTTGTTTGCATAAATCAAATATATTCAGCTCAAGTGTCATATTACTAAAGGACATTTGTACAAGCTCGTTTCTACAATTGATAATAGTATTTGAAGTAGCTAGAAAAGGGCAGCCAAGTATGACGGGAATTTGAGCACCGGTACCTATCACGGGATGTGTATCCAAGACAATAAAGTTTACTAGGTAGTAGAATTTATCCACTTGGATTAGGACATCCTTAATCACTCCTCTCGGTATACGAATAGATCTATCAGCAAGTTGGAGTGTGGTTTTGGTGGGTTTCAATTCACCTAACCCAAGTTGTTCATAAACCGAGTATGGAATGAGGTTAACACTTGCCCCTAAATCAAGGCTTGTTTAATCCGGTAGTCCCCAATGATGCATGAGATGGTTGGACTACCCGGATCCTTGTATTTTTGGGGCACATCTTGTTTGATAATAGCACTCAAATTCTCATTCAAAAGTACTTTGTTGTGAACATTGTGTTTCCTTTTGACTGTATGTTCACTCCCCAAGTGTAGGGTTGCGAAGTAGTAATAATTCGGAAAGATCGAGTATCGTTCCCACAGAGATTTATGAATGGGTATTCTCAGATTTTGTCTAAAACAACTAATAATTAAGATCCTATTAAGAACTAAAGCTGAAAAATAGCAATTTGGGTTTAAACAGCGAATGTGTAAGGTAATTTCAATCTAAAAAGGGCATTAGAGCGCCAAGGATCCACTTTTGATAAGTTTCAATGCATCAACATAACTAGGTCTCTTATAACTCAATCGAAATCGAATTCATATCTCTATCCGATCGGAATATAGAACGGTTCAATCAACAATTATCTAAAACAGTTACTCATTCATTGATTCGATTCCCACAATAGTACTCAGGCCTTGGGCACACTCAATTGTGTAGGCCAAGCCTCTTTCCAAGCTAGTTGAGATTCACAACCATAGCTTTCATCAAATCCTGTCACTAGACTTGATTACAACTAATGATTAAAACTCTAATTAAATCAAAATCAATCAATAAACAGCTATTCCAGATTATATAACAAAAGATAAGAACTTTAGTTGAATGAGTTCCCACGTGAAAATCAGGCCATTGCATACAAGGCAATCAAAGAATCTACCATGCCCGGAGTCGATGATAGATCAATGAACTACACCAGCATAAACAATGCTCAGAAGGTAAGCTACCAGGCTTAGAATCATTAAGAATCACATGAGCCTGGAGTCATCAAGAGATCAAAGTAAAACCAAACTAGTACTTGATTCAAACTCACATTTACTAAAATTTATCAAATAAATCATAAAAAGGAAACCTAGGTTGCATCAATCCATCAAAAATGAATCAAAAGCTTCCCCTCTTAGCCTTAGCTAAGAGGTTTTAGTTCGTCTCTAACATCTTTGAACTAAAAGCCTCTAAAAATATAAAAAAACTATTAAAACAGGAGGAAAACTAGAAATTCGAAGTAGAATCCGTCTCCTAAGCAATCCCCACATCCTAGCATGCTTTGGTATTAAGGGAAGACATCCTTTTATAGCTTGGAGGAGTCCATTACGCAGGAAACTTTCAGATTTCGCGTAAACTTACGCACTTGTGCAGAGAAATTCGCTGTCCCAAAATAGAAATTCCCTGTTTACGCATGGCCGACTGGTCTGGACCGGTCGGACTGGGTTGGCCGACCGGTCACGACCGGTCACGACCGGTCTGGCTCTGTTTTGTATTAGTCCAGCGAGTTCTGGAAGGAGGCCGACCCATTGGCCGACCGGTCTTGACCGGTCGAACTGTGTATTCCTCTGTCCAGCAACTCCAAATGTGTGGCCGACCGGTCCTGACCGGTCGGGCTTCCTTGGCCGACTGGTTGTCCGACCGGTCTAGGCCTTTTTCTTCCTTATTTCTTTATTTCTTTCTTCTTTTCTCTTCTCTCCTTGCTTTGTCTTTCTTTGGTCCTCCTTCATCCTTCATCCAATGGTCTTCAATGCCCATAAAGAGTTCTATTTAGCCTTTAATTGGTGAAATCTCCATCTTGTTCCTACAATCACAAATCATGCATTAGAGTAGTCCTTTAAACGTGTAAACCGTGCATAATAAGTGATGAATTGGGGTTAGAATATGCACAATTAGGAGCTCAACACCCCCCCAACCAGCATTTTGCTAGTCCCGAGCAAAACATGCGTGAAACAAGTTTCATTCTCCAAAACCCAACTTTCTTTCAGAAGCTATTCTTCTATACATTCCAAGACATATAAGTGTAAAAATAGAGAAATTAGGTGATAAAGGTTGAAACCTTAAACTCTTAGAACATAATAAGTGTTTATATTAAATTCCCGCTGATTGATTGATAAATAGAAGAACTTGAACAAATTCAGCCTAGTGTGCATAGTGAAAGTTCATCTCATGAGTTTCCAAGATTATCTTCTTCATAAATCAACTAAACTATAGATCTCAAGGTGCATAGAGCAACAACAAGCCTATGACAGGAATTTGCCTTACCGTCCTTCCGACGACTTTCACACTACGTCCCATTTCCGGTTTTGGTTACAGGTAGACCATCCCCCGGTTGGTAGTAGGTAGCCCTAATCAGAATTTTCCACCATTTTTCCATCATTCCCAATTTCATCCTTCCTTTCCTTTTTCTTTTATATTGGATAGGATTTTTAGAAATCCATATCTTTCGTTATTTTCCCATGGACAAGGATGGACAAAGTACCCCGTCTTGGTTTCTCAACACCTCAAATCAAAGTCTAGCTAATCCACAAATCACATAATCCTTTCAAATCATGAAAATCGTGTAATGTGAACTAGGTGCAAAAGGTGTTCAAATTTTCTATCAATCATAAAAATAGGTGAATTCACATATAAAACCATTATATTAAGAGAAATTCAAAGCTTGCAACATCCCTCCCTTCATATCTCCTCTTCTTATACTCATGCCATTAAGAATGCATAGAATTAAAGTTTTCCAAAAGAGTTTTGAATTTTAGAAAAATAAAAAAATTTCTACATCATTGCTCGAAATGTCACAAAAGCTAGCAGATTCATCATCTAAGGAATCTCTCACCCCCCTATCAAAACTTTACATTGTCCTCAATGTAATAAAATATGCAATATGCATGACATGAGAGCAATGACATAAAACAAAGGAGAGTGAGAAAGAGAGATATCACCTGAGGCATATATTTCATGGTAAGATTAGCTTTTGGAGATGGATTACTTCACAACTAAATCAACAATCAAAGCAAATCCTAATGGGAAAGCATTCTAGAAAATCATCCTCCGTCACACTAGGAGGTTAATCCCAACAACTCATCCAAAAGCATAAAGTCAAGCAGAATCATTAGATGGATCAAAAAGTTTTGCAGTAACGTCATCCAATATCCTGCTTTACAATAAACATGTGTGTGAGTAATCGAGATAAGCCACTCAAAATCCCAAAAAGGAATTTCAGCGGGTTCCTTAATGTTTTCACCACATGTATAAGAGGAGACATCATTATATTTATCAGAAAAAATATGTCTCCATTCAGATTTTCCTGGGCGTTGATATTGCAAGTAAGGATCATCCCAAGGTTGGTGGAGTTCGGTATGCATGATCCACAAAGGTGTGGAAATATGAATTGATTTTTCAACACAAAAAGGTATTGTTTCCACATCCTTCTCTCGGCTAGCGTCATATGCCGATGCCGACTCTAAAAGTGTGACCATATCCCTTATCATGTCATCGTTCTCATCAAGGGAGTAAGTCTCATCTTCGTCTAAGTGACCGGAGTAAAAAGGTGAGAGGGATTCATCTTCCACAATAGAATTGATCATATTTATTTCGTGGATTTCCTCATCTTCATCCTCTTGTTGGTTGTTAATATTGAAAGCATTTAACTCAATCGTCATATTGCTAAAAGACATTTGTATGACTCCACTCCTACAATTTATGATAGCGTTTGATGTAGCTAGGAATGGGCGGCCAAGTATGACATGAATTTGGGGGCCAATATCAACCATGGGTCGTATGTCTAAGACGATAAAGTCCACCGGGTAGTAGACTTTGTCAACTTGGACAAGGACGTCCTCAATTACCCCTCTCGGAATACGAATCAATCGGTCAGCAAGTTGTAATGTGGTTTTGGTGGGTTTTAATTCACCTAAACTCAATTGTTCATAGACCGAAAAAGGAATTAAGTTTACACTTGCCCCTAGATCAAGTAGAGCATGTTTCACCCGGTAGTCTCCAATCACACATGATATTGTTGGACAACCGGGATCTTTGTATTTCTTGGGCATCCCGTGGTTGATAATGGCACTTACATTCTCTGTCAAAAATGCCTTCTTTTGCACATGTATTTTTCTTTTCACCGTGCAAAGGTCTTTTAAAATTTTTGCATATGACGGTATTTGTTTAATGGCATTCAACAATGGGATGTTGATTTTGACTTGCTTGAAAACCTCCAAAAATTCCTGATATTTATCTTGAGGTTTGGTTAAAATCAAGCGTTGGGGGAATGGAGCAACGGGCCTATATTCTTTCAATGGCTCTTTTTCATTCATGGCGGCGCTAGGTCCATCATCCTCTTTAGAAGATACCGGATCATTAGGCGTTGAGGCCTTCACTGGGTCAGATTTTTCAATAATTTTACCACTTCTAAGAGTGGTGATGGCCTTAGCATGTTCCATGTGTTGGTTAGAGGAACTAGGCATGCTTATTTCGCATTGAGGTTTCGGATTTGGTATGGGTTGGGCTGAAAGAATCCATTCCCTTGCGTTTAAGCGAGCCTTGATTTCCTCCACCGAATTTTTAAGCTCAAGCATTATCATATGATTGGATTGATTTATTTGAGCTTGTCCTTCCATGAATGCTTTCAAAGTATCCTCTATAGGCATTTGAGGTGGGGCCATAGGAATTTGCATTGGGGGCCCCCTTTGAGGATTATTTTCATTAGCCGTGTTTCCATTCGCCTAATTGAAGTTTGGGTTGTTTCTCCAACTAGAATTGTTCGTGTTTGAATTTGGAGTACTAAAAGGTCGTTGATAACTATTCAAAGTATTCGATTGTTCAAATAAAAGTTCTCGAAACGCATAGATTGTTGGACAATCCAGCGTTTGATGCACATTGGACGCACAAATACCACAAATAGTTTCAACAGCCCCCTTTTGTTGGGTTGTGTCCACTTTCTTTAGTTCCATCTCCTCGACCTTTCGTGTGAGTTTAGCCACTCTAGAACCTAGATCATCTTGCCCATCTAAAACATAAATTTCTCCCTTTTCCTTGGCTTGGGGTTGTTTTGAACTTTTTGGCTTAGATATATCCCATGCTTGTGTGTTTTCAGCCAACATGTCAAAATAGTCCAAAGCTTCCTCCGTTTCCTTGTTCATGAACTCCCCATTGCACATCATCTCTACAAATTGGCGCATGGTTGAGTTTAATCCATCATAGAAGAAACTAATCAACCTCCACCGTTCATAGCCATGATGTGGGCATGCGTTTAATAACTCATTATACCTTTCCCAACATTGGCAAAAGGTTTCTTCCTCTTTTTGGGCGAAGTTCATTATGGCCCTTCTTAGTGCATTGGTTCGATGAGTAGGGAAGAATTTTTTAAGAAACTCCCTAGTCATCTCAGCCCATGTCCCAATAGACCTCGGCCTTAAGGAATGTAGCCATGATTTGGCCTTCTCTTTCAAGGAAAAAGGGAATAATTTGAGTTTTATTGTATCCTTGGTCACATTGTCATAGTTTATTGTGGCAATAACCTCTTCAAATTCCTTAATATGTAGATACACACTCTCAGAGTCGAGTCCATGGAATCTAGGAAGAAGTTGGATCAACCCCGGTTTAAAATCAATATTTCCCACATTGTGAGGGAAAATTATGCAAGAGGGAGTACTCGTCCTAGCTGGTTGTAAATAGTCACGTAAAGTTCTAGGTTGAGGTACATCCCCCACTTCATTCTCATCCAATTCAGTAAGGTTTGGGGCTGATTTTGATGTTGATTAGCCCCTTGATTTGGTTGATTTTCGGCCATCTCTCTAGTAATTTCAGGAAAATTTTGACTTTTCTAGCACGAGGCTCTCTATCAATCCCTTCAACAATTACTCCGTTACGATTGAGTCGGTTATTAGAATCCCG
Source organism: Liriodendron chinense (assembly GCA_003013855.2). Lineage (NCBI taxonomy): Eukaryota > Viridiplantae > Streptophyta > Magnoliopsida > Magnoliales > Magnoliaceae > Liriodendron > Liriodendron chinense. The sequence continues at coordinate 654,511 of PVNU02002357.1, forward strand.
AGCCCAATGTGGCATGCGAATCCAAAAAGAATGACACAAAAAGGAAAAAGAATTCTTCCTTCCTTCCTTTACTCCTCTCTGAGACTTAAGCACAAGGTGTCTTGCAATGACTGAGCCAGAAGTAAGGACAGAGACCGATTTCTCCTGGTCAATAGGGGTTCAGAGAACTCCCCACCCACTCTTTGAGTCTTTTGAGAAAAGTGCAGAAAAAGACGAAAGAGGAATAGGATTGAGAAGAGAAATCTCTGAGCACAAGGTGATCCAAGACGGCAGAGCCGACCAATAGAAATCAAGGTGGCACAAGGCCAACCTATCAGAGATCCAAAAGGAGTCTCCACCCACTCTACAAGAGATGAATATGGTAGGAATGAGTAGGAGAAGAAGAAGAGTAAGGTTAGAACGATAAAACCTGATTTGTGACTTAAGATGCCTACTTCTTCTTCAACTTCCTAAAAATCCCTGGATTAGACCTATGTTAGAATCCTGCAAAAATCAAAATAAAGTAAGTTAGTATTTAGAAGAAAACCTACTCTAGAAAGCAAAACAAATCCTAAACCTATCTTAACACAATCTCAACTAGAAGTTATTTTAGAAAATTCTAAAAATACCGCATAGAAATCCCCGGCAACGGCGCCAAAAACTTGTTCACTCCCCAAGTGTAGGGTTGCGAAGTAGTAATAATTCGGAAAGACCGAGTATCGTTCCCACAGAGATTTATGAATGGGTATTCTCAGATTTTGTCTAAAACAACTAATAATTAAGATCCTATTAAGAACTAAAGCTGGAAAATAGCAATTTAGGTTTAAACAGCGAATGTGTAAGGTAATTTCAATCTAAAAAGGGCACTAGAGCGCCAAGGATCCACTTTTGATAAGTTTCAATGCATCAACACAACTAGGTCTCTTATAACTCAATCAGAATCGAATTCATATCTCTATCTGATTGGAATATAGAGCGGTTCAATCAACAATTATCTAAAACAGTTACTCATTCATTGATTCGATTCCCACAATAGTACTCAGACCTTGGGCACACTCAATTGTGTAGGCCAAGCCTCTTTCCAAGCTAGTTGAGATTCACAACCATAGCTTTCATCAAATCCTGTCACTAGACTTGATTACAACTAATGATTAGAACTCTAATTAAATCAAAATCAATCAATAAACAACTATTCTAGATTATATAACAAAAGATAAGAACTTTAGTTGAATGAGTTCCCACATGAAAATCAGGCCATTACATACAAGGCAATCAAAGAATCTACCATGCCCAGAGTCGATGATAGATCAATGAACTACACAAGCATAAACAATGCTCAGAAGGTAAGTTACCAAGCTTAGAATCATTAAGAATCACATGAGCCCGGAGTCATCAAGAGATCAAAGTAAAACCAAACTAGTACTTGATTCAAACTCACATTAACTAAAATTTATCAAATAAATCATAAAAAGGAAACCTAGGTTGCATCAATCCATCAAAAACGAATCAAAAGCTTCCCCTCTTAGCCTTTGCTAAGAGGTTTTAGTTCATCTCTAACATCCTTGAACTAAAAGCCTCTAAAAACATAAAAAACTATTAAAACAGGAAGAAAACTAGAAATTCGAAGTAGAATCCATCTCCTAAGCAATCCCCACGTCCTAGCATGCTTTGGGATGAAGGGAAGACGTCCTTTTATAGCTTGGAGGTGTCCATTACGCAAGAAACTTCCAGATTTTGTGTAAACTTACGCACTTGCGTAGAGAAATTCGCTGTCCCAAAATAGAAATTCCCTGTTTACGCATGGCCGACCGGTCTGGACCGGTCGGACTGGGCTGGCCCACCGGTCACGACCGGTCTGGCTCTGTTTTGTATTAGTCCAGCGAGTTCTGGAAGGAGGCCGAGCCATGGCCGACCAGTCTTGACCGGTCGGACTGTGTATTCCTCTGTCCAGCAACTCCAAATGTGTGGCCGACCGGTCCTGACTGGTCGGGCTTCCTTGGCCGACCGGTTGTCCGACCGGTCTAGGCCTTTTTCTTCTTTATTTCTTTATTTCTTTCTTCTTTTCTTTTCTCTCCTTGTTTTTTCTTTCTTTGTTCCTCCTTCATCCTTCATCCAATGGTCTTCAATGCCCGTAAAGAGTTCTATTTAGCCTTTAATTGGTGAAATCTCCATCTTGTTCCTACAATCACAAATCATGCATTAGAGTAGTCCTTTAAACGTGTAAACCATGCATAATGAATGATGAATTGGGGTTAGAATATGCACAATTAGGAGCTCAACACTGTACACAATTCCTTTAGAAATTTGGCATAGGATGGTATTTGCTTTATGGCATCCAACAATGGGATGTTGATCTTCACTTGCCTAAAAACCTCTAAAATTTTCAGGTTTTTGTCTAAAGGTTTGGGTGAAATCAACCTTTGGGGAAACGGGGCAACCGATTTATATTGCCTTTCCGATTCTTTCTCTTGTAGAGTGTTGTTCGGGCTATCATCCTCTTTGAGAATTTTCGGATCATTAGGCTTGGGGCCTTCACAGGATTAGATTTATCGATTATTTTCCCACTTCTCAAAGTGGTAATAGCTTGAACATGCTCTATATGTTGGGAGGATGAGCTTGCGTCTTGTATCTCAAATTGGGTCCTTGGGTTAGGAAGAGGTTGGGCAGGAAGTGTGCCTTTCTCCCTAACACTGAGGTGCGATTCAACTCTAGCCATTGAGGTTTTCAAGTCATTGATGGCTTTAGTTGAATTTTGATTAAATTTTAATTGCTCTTGCATGAACCTATTAATTTTCAGAGAATTAGTCTTGTTATATTCAGCTTGAACCGATACAAATGCACCCAACATCTCCTTTAGCGTAGCTTTTGGTGTAATGACTAGGGATGGACCTAGTAAAGGTTGAACTTGAGGAGCATTGTTTGCATTTACAGTGGGTCCATTCCTCCAACTGAAGTTGGGATGGTTTTTCCAACTAGAATTATACGTGTTTGAGTTTGGAGCACTAAATTGCCGTTGATAACTGTTTGTGGCATTTGATTGTTCTTGTAAGATATCTTGGACTGCTGAAATTGTGGGACAATCTTGTGTTGCATGTTGATTTCCTGCACGAATTCCACAAACAGTTTCAACGTCTGTTGAGTTGATCATCTCTCCTTTTTTTAATTCCATGGCCTCGACTTTTCTTGTGAGGCTAGCCACACGTGCACTTATGTTATCTTCTTCTGAGAGGACATAAATTTCTCATTTTTCCTTTTGTTGGCTAGTCTTGGAATTTGTTGGTCTAGATGTATCCCAAGACTGTGCATTCTCAGCCAATTCATCAACATAGTCCCATGCTTCCTCAGCTTCCTTATTCATGAATTCTCCATTACACATCATCTCTATGAATTGGTGCATGGGTGAAGTCAGTCCTTTAAATAAAAAGCTTATAACCCGCCAAATTTTGTAGCCATGATGTGGCCATGCATTTAATAAGTCCTTAAACCTCTCCCAACATTGGAAGAAAGTCTCATCCTCCTTTTGGGCAAAATTTTTGATAAGACGCCTCAACATGTTCATTTTGTTAGTAGGGAAGAACTTTTTAATGAACTCCATAGACATCTCAGTCCATGTGCCAATTGATCGTGGCCTTAATGCATGAAGCCAACCTTTAGCTTTATCTTTAAGGGTAAAAGGGAATAATTTAAGTCTCACCACATCATCAGTTACGTTTGCAAAGTGTATGGTGGCTATCACCTCATCAAATTCCTTAAGGTGTTGATAGGCACTTTCACTGTCTAGTCCATGGAATCTTGGGAGGAGTTGGATTACTCTTGGTTTCAAATCTATGTTCCCTGCATTTTGTGAAAAAATTATGCATGAGGGAGTGCTCGCTCTTGCTGGTTGCAAGTAATCACACAGTGTTCTTGGTCGGAGAACATTCTCAACCACATTCTCTCCTGTTTCGGTTTGGTTTTGGCCCAGATTTTGATTGGCCATAGGGTTGGGTTAATTTGTAGCCATACTTTCAGACAAAATTGGAGAATTTAAATGTCTCTTAGCATGCGGCTCTCTATCAATTCCTTCTACAATTCCCCATTCACTAATGAGTCAGTTATTAGAATCCCGAGCCCAATGTGGCATGCAAATCCTAAAAGAATGAAATAAGAAAAAAAGAATTCTTCCTTCCTTCATTTACTTCTCTCTAAGACCGAAGCACAAGGTGTCTTGCAATGGCTGAGCCAGAAGCAAGGATAGAGACCGATTTCTCCTGGTCAATAGGGGTTCAGAGAACTCCCCACCCACTCTTTGAATCTTTTGAGAAAAGTGCAGAAAAAGAAGAAAGAGGAATAGAGTTGAGAAGAGAAATCTCTGAGCACAAGGTGATCCAAGACGGCAGTGCCGACCAATAGGAATCAAGGTGGCTCAATGCCAACCTATCAGAGATCCAGAAAGTAGTCTCCACCAACTCTACAAGAGATGAATATGATATGAATGAATAGGGGAAGAAGAAGAGTAAGGTTAGAAAGATAAAACCTGATTTGAGAACTTAAGATCCCTAACTTCTTCTTCAACTTCCTAAAATCCCTGCAAAAGAAAAAAAATCAAAATAAAACAAACTAAGTTAGTATTATTCCTAGAAATTTCAGTAGAAACTATCTTCAGAAATTCTGTGAAAAACCGTCAAAGTCCTCGGCAGCGTCCCTAAAAACTTATTCGCTTCCCCAAGTGTAGGTTGCGATGTACTAATAATCTCGGTAAGACCGAGGTCGATCCACAGGGACTTGTGTAGGAATTCACAAAACACTTCTAATGGTTTCTACTAAAGAGCTAACTAATAGAATTTTAGTAATTTGATGGAGATAACAATTTTGAACAAAACTGAAGGTAATCAATAAATAAAAGGCACTAGGGGTTTAAGGATCCACTTGTAGAAATCCTTGATGCTCAATTTGTTGTGGTTTTTCACTTTCTCAACTAGAATTGAAATTAAGTTCTATCTAGTCAGATGATAGAGCAGTTAAAACAAACAATCTGTCATATGCATGACTCATGTACATGATTCTCTCAATTCGAGCTAGGACTTGAGCACACTCAATTCAATAGGTCAGTCCCAAATCCAATAGGTTAAGATCACAACCATAATCATCATTAAATCCTGTCATAAGATAAAACTAGATCATGATTTGAACTTGATCCAAATCACATACACAATCTTACATAATCCAGAATTTCCTGAAAAGTAGACTTCTGGTATGAAGCTCCCACATGAAGATCATAGAACTAGAGCGTATTGAATCCAATTCCTCGGATCATATAGGTCTAGACTAGCTCAAAACAATTAAGAACTCAAGCAATTCTTCTAAACATCCATGAGCCATCATAAGATTAAGAAAAACTACTTAGAACTTTATTTAAACTTCAAACCATTGTTCTTCACTAATAAATCAACTTGAAACCAAATCAACGAATTGAAACATCTTAGATTCACTACAAGCTTCACCTCTTAGCCCTAGCTAAGAGGTTTAGCCGTTCATGATCCAAGGAAACATGAAACAAACTAAACAAAACATAAAACTAAAAGAACAAACTAGGAGGAGTTGTAGAACTCCAAATCCGACTTCCGCTATCTCCCACCGTGCTTAATCTCTTCTAGGATGCCTTGGGAAGAAGCCCTAGGTCCCCTTTTATAGAATAGTGCTGAGAGTTCCAGATTGCGTAAGAAATCCCGGACTGTGCAGAGAAAATCGGAGCTTGTGGAACACGCCTTGTTACGCAGACGACCGGTCGCACGACTGGTCTGAGATCCTGAATGACCGGTCACACGACCAGTCTCAAAAGTGAAAAAACTGTCCAGAGACTTTTTCATAAATTCGAACTTAGATTTTTAATTCAAGGACCGGTCGCACGACCGGTCTAAGCAGTGGGCGACCGTTCGCACGATCAGTCCTGATAGGTCCAGTGAGATTTGCAAAGGGCCCCCTTCTGTTGAGTGTTCGGATCGGTCGGACAACCGGTCCTGGGCTATGGACGACCGGTCTTCAGTGTATCCTTCTGCTTTCTTTCTTCTCTCCTTTGCTTCTTTCTTCCATCCTTTGACGCTTGGTCTTGTGATCTTCAATGCTTGTAAATAGCACCTTTAAGCATTCAATTGGTGAGTCCTCTCTCTCATTCCTATATCTACAAAACCATACATTAGTTGGGTCTTTAATCATGTATTTCAAGCATAGTTAGTGATAAAATGGAGTTAAAATATGCACATTTAAGAGCTCAACAATATCCAGGCGGTTCATTTATTTTTCCAGCTTATTTTAGACTATTTTCAAAAAATGAAGAAAATGAAAATTTCAAGTGGAAACCACCATTAAAAAACAATGTTTATTGACCATTTAAATCCTTTCATGGGCCATAAAAGTTTTGGATCAAGATTATTTTTTTTTTTTTTTTTTCTGTTTCATTTAGGACTGTGAGACCTTATCAACGGGTTAGATGGTCAATAAGCATTTACAGTATACGATAGGAAGGTTTTAATGGCAAGCCTTCAATGACCACTCTTTCCTATGATGTGGTCCACCTGAAATTTGTATTTGCTTCATTTTTAGGAAGATATCTTAAAATGAGCTGAAAAAACAGATGGATGGCATAGATGTGCAATGTATGTACGAGGTGGGCCTTAAGGTCAGGGTCTCACCTACATCGCTGTTTCAGGTTGCAGCAAATCGCGCTCACAATTCGCACCACCAAATTCACTGGGAGACCCTGAATCCACAATGGGACCTACTATGATGTATTTGATTAAATCTATGTTGTCCATCTATATTGAAAGCTCATTTTAAGGCGTGATCCAAAAAATGAAGCAATTCCAAATGCAAGATGGACCATAGTACATGAAGCAGTGGTGATTGACTGTATTATGTGGGCCACAAAATCTTTGGATCAAGATGATATTTGTGTGGTCTTTTCATCTGGGTGTTTGTGACCTTATCAACAGGTTGGATGGTAAATAAACAATCTGGTGGACACCATAAAGTTTTTAATGGTGGGATTCAATCACGATTGTTTCTAGTGGTGTGGTCCACCTAAGATTTAAGTCACCTTAATTTTTGGGATTATGTTCTAAGTTGAGCTTTAAAAATGTTTGGACGGCATAGATTTAAGTAACATACATCACAGTGGGTCCCGTGGTTAGGTGGGTGGATCCACGAATCCAGGAAGAAGCAGTGACCTCTAGTTGCGTCTGGTGGAAGCGGATGTGGATTGCTCGGTGTGGGGGATTGAGTAGTGCTCTATGGGCCCTACCATGATGTATGTGTTTTATCGACACTGTTCATTCATTTTTTTCCTGAATATTTTAGGATATGAACCCATAATTCAAGCATATCCAAATCTCAACCGCACAGCAGGAAACCATGGTGATTGACGCCCACCATTAAAGTTTTTTGGGGGACACAACACTAGAAGATGAAGTTGATAGTTGTCATTTCCCTTGATCCAAGTGTTCCTAACATAATCAACAGGTTGGATGGCAAATAAATATTACAGTGAGCCTTGGTGAGTTTTTAATGGTTTGCATTCTATGGCTACTGTTTTGTTGTGGTGTGGTTCACCTGAGACTTGAATCTACTTTATTTTTTGGATCATGCCAAAAATTACTTATAAAAAATATATGGATGGCATGGATACATGCATACATCATAATGGGTCCCACATAGCATTGTCCATTAGCCACATGTCACTAGGCAATCCGCTTCATTTTAAATGAAGGGTAATCTTGCCATTTATAAAAGTTGCTAAGGATATTTTTGTCAAAAGTTATCCAAAATTTTAAAAGAAGATCACTTAGCGCATTCAGCTATAAGTTTTAAGCCAATGAGTCATAACTTAAAAGAAGCCTTAAATTTTAAGTGATTTTTTCAATTAAGCAATTAATATCTTTTCATTACCAAACGGTCTGAAATATCAAAACCATTGAAAATAGAATATTTAAGTGATAAGTCTAAAATTAAGTTTTACCAAACACACCCTTAACCCTTCAATCAACACCTACATATAGATGGTTAAGAAGCAGTAATGATATGTTCACGGTTACACATTCAGGTTAGGTGTATTTGTGGTGTGAGGATGGTCTATGTTGGAGGCACAGGAAAATCTTGTGCCGTCCGTTCTCATTAGTTCCGATGACACCCGCTCAATAAACATGCCGATTCTCTCTCTCCAAAACTGCCTTCTAAACATTGCAACTTCTAATACGTAACTTCAATTCTATGGCATTAACATGATGTATGTGTTATACTCATACTGTCCATAAGTTTTTCCTGGTCATTTTAGAGCATGAGTCCATAAATGAGGCACATACGAAGCTCAAGTGGACCACACCACAGAAAACAGTGAGGATTGAATGAAGTACTACCATTGAAACCTTCCTAAAACCAACCATGAGATTTATTTTTCATCTAACTTGTTCATAAGGTCACAAAAAAATGGATGAAAGGAAAACACAAATATGATCATCTTGATCAATTCCTACTATTTCCTGAGTCCACTCAAGCTTTGGATGTGCCTTGTTTTGGGCTCATACGCTCAACTGATTTGAAAACGTGGATTGATGGTCTGGATCTGACACATACATCATCATGGGCTCATGTAAATTTCACAGGTCAAGAAATTCGTTGCTCGGCTGCATGCATGTTGCAGCACATTCCATGGAGAGTGTAGAGAGAAGAAAACCGGGAAGTGGTGACAAGTAGAACTTTTGTGGCCCGTCATGATGTATGTGTCAGATCCACACTATCCATCTAATTTTACATATTATTTTAGGGCATGTGACAAAAAAAGGCAGATCCAAGGCAAAAGTGGGCCACACTAGTGGGAATTGAATGCCTACCATTGAAAACTTCATGAGAGCGCCACAGAAGGATCTGATTAAGCTGACATTTGTGTTTATACTTCATCCATGTCTGTGTGGTATTATGAAGAGGTTAGATGGCAAATAAACTTCACGGTGGATCCTAGGAAGGTACGATAGTCGTTCAATCCCAGCTGCTTTCTTTGATGTGTTCCACTTGAACTTTGTATGTGTGTCAATTTTGGGAACAAGCTCTAAAATGATATGAAAAAAAATTGATGCAGGGTGCGGATCTAACACATAAATCATGGTACGGCTCAGAGAAGCTCCACACGCTTCAAAGTCTGTTCCATTCGTGTCCTGTTAGACCGTCTCTGTTTCAGCACTGGACACCAGCGATCGAGTGGATGTGAGTGAGTGAATGTGTGTAAAAACAAAAAAAAAGTCTATTTCAGAGTGAGAAAATCGGTGTGTGTTTGTGAGCGGGTGTCATCGGCCATGGTATGAACCAATGAAAAGTGACGGCCCAAAATATCTCCATGCATGGATCATCATTTTTTTTAAGCAAAAAAAAAACATTCATTAAGCCAAACGGGAAGTACACAGGAAGAAGATGCACATTTGGGCAGCCTCCAGCCCAGAAAACGAGCAGACTACCTATCATAACATCCCTTGGCCTAACTAGAAAGAAAATCTAAGATCGACCTCCAGTTTCTCTAATGCATATATCATCATTCACACCTCAGACATGTGGGCCCACCTTCAGTGATGGAAAATATCTAAGGAATCCGGATCCTCTATTTTTACCAAGCAGAGAACCTCTGCTGCTGCCTCTATGATTAGGCCAGCTCAGCCTGACAGTCATTGGGCCAGCTCAGCCTGACAGTCTCGGACTGTCAGGCTGAGCTGGCCCAATCACAGAGGTGGAAAGCAGGATTTTCCTGCTCGGTAAAAGCAGAGGATCCGGATTCATATCTAAGACAGATTTTCTAATCCTTCAATCAGCCGCCGATAAATAGATGGCTCTACTTGAGGTTGCAAACGGTAGAAAATGTATGAGTCAAGGACGGATTTTATGGTCTTCACAGTTCAGACAAGCTGTGGGCCCACCTTCAGTGATGGGAAATTTCCTGCACATAAAATTCTAACCTTTCAATCAGAAGCCTACAACTAGATGTTTAAGAAGCAGTAATGAAGCGCTCACAGTTACAATTTAGGTTTAGTGTAATTGTGGTTTAGGATCCGTCTATAGCTGAGAAAGAAGAGAATGGATCCACAGCTTCACAAAGCAGCTCTAATGGGGGATGTTGATTCCTTGACTAGATTGCTTGAAGAGCATGTGCTCATTCTCTATAGATCAGCTGCTGTTGGGGAGACCCCTTTACACGTAGCAGCTCTCTTTGCGCACGTTGAGTTTGCACAGACGATCTTAAGTAGAAATCCAGAACTTGCTAGTGTATTAGACTCTGAACGATTATCGCCTTTGCATTTGGCATCAGCCAAAGGGCGTGTAGAGATGGTAAAAGAGCTCTTGAAGACCAACCCAAATATGTGCCTAGTTTGTGACAAAAATGGAAGGACTCCTCTCCAGGCAGCAGTACTCAAGGGCCGGGTGGAGGTGGTGAAGGTGCTAGTTGGTGAAAATAGAATAGTGACTCGGGTTTTGACGGGTTGCAGGGAGCCAATTTTGCACTTTTGTGTGAATCATGACCAGTTCCAGATTGTGAGGGCGCTCTTAGTGTGTAGACAATGATCAAGAAGTTGAGTTTATGAACATGAAGGATGATGATGGCAACACCATTCTCCATCTCACGGCTGATAGGAAGCATATCCCTGTATGGATCCTCTTCTCCTCTTCTTCTTCAAATTGACAACACCACCTATATTGCATTATAACTTTTCACCATCTATCTTCATTATAGAAGTAGTGCAGAACTGAATGCATCTGTCTTCGGTTCACTAAATGTATGGAATCGCAGAGTTTTAAAGGCGATAACTTGTGTACCTTGATTTTCTGTTGTTCCATGCATTATTGCATCCTTTTCAAGCTTTAAGCTTCACTCTTGGATCTTCCTCTCGTAGTTGTAAAGGCGAGAATGGGATTCCTGTAATGATGGGGATAGACTGGGGACCAAGACTCTCTTGTATAAAAGAGAGAGTCCTAAACCCCCCACTAAAAATATTTCTTAGTCACATGCCCCAAATGAAAGCTCGATAATGCTGTTTTCTTCATGAGACCAACTCTTATCTCAATCAGGAAAGGGAAGATTGCTTTTCATGGAGAGAGAATGTGGTGGTTGGAAGGTGTTCTAGCATGTTATTACCCAACGAATCTGGCCCTTCATTTCATTCACTGTCTATATAATATTTACAAACTGGATGGATCAAACATGTGACATAACCATGACACAATTTGTAGATGTCACCACCTACGGCAGATGAATACTCCACAGACCTCACGCGAATAGTATCAAGAGAGAAACCTGCAGACTCTTCATTAAAAGAAATTCTCTCACACAACCGCAATTCCTACACAAAGCAAACCCCCTCTATAGTGGGAGTAACAACTACTATTGTTCCTAATCCAATGTTGGACAAAAAGAACATAGCAAATTAAACTAAACCTAAAAGTAAGAAAAACTAAAGCAAAAAGGGAACATCATGAAGTACTTCTGAAGAACACCGCCATTGCTAAACCTTGCAGTGATTTCTACTTCTTCCACATGCTCCATACCATGCTTAATGTTATCTGCAGACACCACCAACCTGTTTCCATCATAAGGCTGAATCTGTCCAGACTCTTGTTTGTCACCAGTCTTGTAATTTGAAAACCCCAAAGCAATGATCCAATCGTTGGCATATTCTATGATAACACCTATGCCATGTGCAATGATCCAATGTAATGTTTGTTTGATCAGAACATTTTGTGTCATCCATATTGATGCATGAGGTCTAATCAACATAATCTAATGACATAATTTCTATGGTGAGGTATAGTATCTTAGATCCAATCGTATGGTCATCAAGGAGCGAAAGAAAGGATGAAAAAAAAAGAAACGTCGATTGTTTCTATGGTGAGTTATAGTGTCTTAGATTTCTCTTCAAAATCTGATTAATCAAACTGTTCATCTCCAGTTTTGGCCCAATCAAACCATTCCCGGTCCAGTCATATTGTTGATCATCAATATCAATGCAATTAAACCGTTGTTCTTCAAGATCCAACCAATTGCATCATTCTTCTCCAAGTACTTTGGCCAAATTAAGCCGTTCACCTCTAATATTAGTGTAATCATATGAGCTGATCTTCAACACTGGTCCAATCAACCGTTGATATCCAATATCCGACTAATCATACCACTCATCTTCAATTAGGGTCAATCGTACCATTTATCTTTAATAACAGCCGCACTAGACAATTTATCTTTGATATTGGCTCGATGATCAGACTTTTTATTTCTAATATGATTCGAATAAAACCATTTGTCTCCAGCATATTACTCCAATCTGTTGATCTTCAATATAGGCCCAATGAAACCATTAATCTCCAACTAGACCATTGATCTCTGATATTAATCTAATAAGTCATTAATCTTCCATTTTAGCATAATCAAATTGTTCATCTTTAATAACATTCTAATTGGACAATTCGGCTTAGACATTGATTCGATTGTTGATCACCAATATCTACCTAGTGGAACTGTTGATCTTCAATATTGGTCCAATGGTACCATTCATCTACAATTTTGGTCCAGGCAAATTGTTCATGTTTGACATCAAATCAACTACACCGTCAATCGTCAATGGCCCAACTGGACCATTGCACTTCAATATCAACCCAATTGAACCATTCATTTTCAATTTGTACAAATCATGTCATTCATCTTTTCCATTTGTCCAATCAAACCAATCATCTTTAGAAAAGTTCAAACAAGACAATTTGACTTCGACACCAGTCAAATCATTTTATTAATCTTCAATATTGGCCCAACGGACCATTCAACCATAATCTCAGCCTAATCATATTATTGATCTTTGATATTAGTACGATTTGGGTCCAATCACTCCTAAAGTAATTAGAGTTGATTATACTAATTGTCCAATCATGGTATGAAAATTAAGCGTGCATATTGAATAATAATAATAAAAAAGAAGAAGTGTACTTATTGATTTCAAAGGGTCCAGTCATTGACTGGAGTATACCTGATGTGGGGTGCACTGATCATAGTTGTCAATTGAAATGAAGGGCCGAAAGAGATGATGGGAGAGGGTGAGAGAGGTGTGAGAGTAGTTGTAGAATGACTTAATAGTAGAAATATAATAAGGTTCTCTCAATTAAGAAATGTATTGAAATTAGAATAATAATGGGTATTTCAAACACCTTTCATTAGCATAATATATTATGGAAAACAGTATTTTTTTAATCTATAAGTAGGTCCATAATGAGCTGTCTAAATGGGCCCTAATTGTTAAAGATGAAATGATGGTGAATTTAATTCCCTAGACACTCCACATAAAGTGGCCCATTGTTTCTAGATTGATGTATATGTATGGCTTAGTCTACACTAACCGGAATCCTTTGGATGCTGTTTGCCCACAAATATGCAAAGACAGCTCATATACATGCCAGCGAATGTACCAGCAATTCACGTAGGCATTAGATCTAATCCATCTTTCAGGGTTCCAACGATGTAGATGCCATGTCCCAAGAATTAGATCGGTCCATGAATCAAGGTGGCCACGATTGATGGAACAGATGTGTTGTGGAATAAAATCTGGTTGATATTTTATAAGCCGTCCACATGTTAAAATCTTCGCTCCCATGATGTGTGGAGTGGCTTGATATTTTGAGTAAGAAAATCAGCAAGGTAGGACGAAACTGGTATTAGCCTTGATACTGTACATGTCAGACACACAGACAAACCATAAACAACTAGATACAAGTGCTAGTAACGTTGGATTATCAACAGCTTCCACTTCCGATAATCAAGAGGGGATACAAACAGATTGATGAGAGAGAGAGAGAGAGAGAGAGAGAGAGAGGATAATCAAGAGGAGATACAAACAGATTGATGATGGGGCCGTGCCGATCTTTGTGAAGCTTCTTGCTTCTCCGAGTGATGATGTCCGAGAACAGGTATAGAGACTGAAATGTATTCTTGCTTGTGGTATAGTTTGTTGTAATGAATGGTTGAATTGAGTTGCAATTATAATTCATTGAAGTGGAGAGTGACTTAATTACAATTTCAGGCTGATTGCTCAGCGTGAATGCTAAGATACATTATTGCAATCTGTTTGTATCCCCTCTTGATTATCCTCTCTCTCTCTCTCTCTCTCTCTCTCTCTCTCTCTGCAATTTAGTTCAGTCATATATCATTTCAATGGGTGGGCCACTGCACAGTTATGGTGTGCTGAAAATAGGCTGGTCAAGCAGTCAATAATGGACTGTTTGGAGGTTGCCAATCTCAGTTTCCACAACAGTTTCCACACAAATTCATAAGGATCCTAGGAGATATCTTCTATCATATTTTAGCCATGTCTATAATATATTTGCTGCTCTTTTGTTAATGAGAATAATTGTATAGATTTATTCAAAATTTATAAATTTGAAAAATCTTTATATATTTGATAAATGAATCATTTGATATTCTAATATGTGATGTCACTTTGGAATTTTCAATTTCCTACGTTCCTCTTTTCCAAATTGCATACTTTTATGCCTTGTATAGACTCAGTTCCTAATCTTCCCAAATCCTAGATATAAAACCCAAATATATTTCCTTACGTTTTTTTTTCTTCTTCCATTTGAAAGTGAAATTCAAAAAGAGAGGTTAGCTCTTGAAAGTTGTTAATTCTTTTTCTTGTTTAGTCCTTGTCAGATGGTGGTTTGAATAGAGGATAATTCTTTTCTTGTTGTTTTCCTGTCAAGCAATTTGTAAAACCACCAAAAGATACTTGCTTTCTCAAAGGTGTTATCAAATTGTCTTGAAAGCATGCTGTATAATAAGGAAGTAGGTCTTTTAAGTCCACACACCTTTCAACATGCACCTCTACTGATGGCCATCTGCTAGGTGTGGAACATGAAGTAGGTCTTCCGAGTGATCCCCGATCAATCAGAGTCCAGTTCCGAGTGATCTGTGATAAATCGAAAATTGCTCCAGAGATTTCTCAAACTGTCTGGACAATTTTCAGATCGATCGAAAAGTGATTTTGATCAATCGTATGGGGTCTCTCCGATCAATCGGAACACCTTCCAATCAATTAGAAATGGCTTGCACTTCATACGCGTGCCATGTTGGCAACCACATGTTGACAGGGTGCAATCTACATGAATATGTAATTTGGGTATGTTTGGATTCATTGAAATATAAAACGAGGAAACATCATTTCCATGAAAATTAATGGCATTTTTTTGTTTCTTTTGTAAATTTCTTTAAAACGGGATTTCCATTACCTTCTCATTTCTTGAAAAATGCTCTTTTCAGAGGTGATGGGAGATGCCAATGATGATGCTTTGGAAGGAGATGAGGAAGAGGTAGAGACAGAGGAAATTGTGAACCAAGTTCTTGATGGGATTGTAACCGACATGGATGCACAGGTATATCTTTCTTTCCATAGATGGTTTCTCTTCCTGATACTTGAGGAACTAATATGATCCTCAGCTTGAGGACATTTCTCCTTGATCTCGACATCGTTCTGCCCCATGTGATGGACCCTACCTTGGATTTCTCAATCCCCCCAAATATTCCTTAATTGGACAAAATCCTAATCCTGTAATTGGTTGCAAATGGATGGTTAGTGTTGCAATAGTCCACATTCAACTAAAAGGCCACATCATGTTTGGATGGCTAGGATCTTTCAATGTAGGAGATTGCTACCCACTTCTATGGGCCCATGGCCTGAGGACACTAAGGGACGTTTGGGTACAGGATCCAGCAAAATCGAGATTAAGTGTAATCCTCGATTTTGTAGGGCTCCATGGAGGATTTGCTGCACTAAAGTGGCACTTTCCTCCACATGAATGCAATTGAAGTTCTAGAAAAAAAAAAAAAAAAAAAACCCCCCTAGTTGCATTTACGAGGAGGAAAGCGCTGTTTAGTGTGAACAATCCTGCATGGAAGTCATGGCCCCATCAAAACCACGATTAGACTTTATACCAATTCTTCAATGTGGGCTTTTGTTTGAATTTTCTTTTGATTTTCTATTTGAACATCCTCAAAACTTCAATTTGTGGCTAAGATGGTCCACTGATGGATACAATACAATTCAGCTGACTGGGATTCTTGAGCATAAAGATTATTCATCTGTTGGTTATAAAGTGAGTTGATTATGCATGTACAGGAAGCCATACAATACAAGCCATAGTTTTCTTTAATTTGCAATTAAAACTTAGTTTTTGCAGTCTAGTAGTTTATTGTTTGTGAATTCTTATAAGTTAGCTACTACGTACACATTTTCCAGTGCCCACTCTATCTTTCCATTTTCTCTACCTTAACAGCAACAAAACCCGAATTCTTTAGTTTAACTATATGAATAAAAGAAGTGGATTTTTTTATTTTATTTATTATTATTTGCTTTTCATTGCTTTTCCTTAATTGAATGAACCTTCAGTCTGCCATTATTGCTCAGATTGCATTGTTATAATCTCATAGCTCATTTTCAGCATTCATTTTTAATTTTTCAATGGATAGGAGATCTCTTTTCACAACGGCCCTTACTTTGATTTTGAACTTTTCTAGGTCTGGCAAGTAGATTATCATGTTGCTACCCTTGTTTCAGTTGCACAACAGGGTAAGCTGTTCAGTGGAGACTACTATGTTGTGCAATACACTTATCATGGTGATGAGAAAGATGAGCATCTGTTTTACGAGTGCCATGATTGATTCAATCAAGGGCCATCCAGTTCTAGTTTGTATTCTAGATTAGCGAAGTTTTCTTTTTTACAATTTTTAGTAATTGTATTGTATGAATGCCTCCCAAGTTACCTTCTCATGAATTATATTGCAAATTAAAGATGTGAAAAAAAGGCATTAAGATATAATGCGCTCATGATTGTTTGTCTATTGTATCAACTATCCAAAAATGTTGAGATGCAGGAAACAATTCTTCTTCTAAAGCAGCAACTCAATTCTTTATCAGAGAGACTCCAACTATCCAGAACATATCACAAGCAATGAGGTTTCTATGCTCAGATAGTTTCGCAAAGGACTGTAGAGAAAATGGTGGGCGGACATATATGGAACTTAAGGATCTTGGCTTCTTTGTGATTTTTTTTCCTTGTAAGTATCGATCTAAGCAAGTCTTCCCTAGTTTTTTTTAATGAGAACTCTCCATTGTATTTATATTGATTGAACTGGTGATGTAATGGGAACAAATCTTCTCACATTTATAGTCAATGATCTGGGGATGTATTTTGAGTTTCTCTTTAAAACAAATTTCATGACTAAGTATCGTTAATCCTTAGTTTAATAAATGTTGGATTGATTTCTTTCATTTGGTAGTTATAACAAGTCTTTATTTGCATTAGCTTATATAAGTCGATCTATCAGGGCATGAACCACGAACGGCTAGTCACTATAGTAATTATTTTTTTAAAAGATAACTACTATGAATATAGTCCGTAGCTATAGATGGCAAGATTATTTTTTGACAGGCAACAACGACAGAAACTTCCGTAGCTGAGTCAGCTATCGTGACGGAATTAATGCTATCTACCAACGACGACGAGCTCATCCGTAGTTGTATCTCCTAATGACGATGGACTTCTTTACTAGCTACGAATTCATTCGGTAGTTATAGATCAAAAGCTACGGATATTGACCGCAGCTATAGGATATTGTGGCAATTGCTATGGATCGAATATGGACCAGCGACATACTTTATCTGTAGCTACGGATATAGACCCCTTTTTTGTAGTAACTTATATTTTGGTTTTGGTAGGTTAGGTTTTTGTAAATAATTGACAAAGGGGAAGATTGTTAGTGCACTTTTTTGTGGCATATTAGTGCACCTTATTTTTTTAATTACTTAGTAAGTCTAGTGTCGGTTGAGCTTAATGAAGATGAAGACCGTAGACTCAAGACGGACATGCTGCATCAAGGAAAAAGAATCAGGTAAAAGAGATGCTTGGCGAAGCCTTAACCTTGAACCTACCCAAAACCATAACCTCTAGGTAACCGTGACCATTATGATACCCTTAATCATCTTAGATTAGCCTTAGGCGTCCTAAAAGACCACCTAAAGAATGGCTTTAGAGGTTGCATGAACTGCTACAAAATACAACTGATCATATGTAATTTTCATGCTCAGACCGGTCGACAAATGGCCCAAGCAGGACATCAACAAAATGGGAAAATCTCATGTCTCTGGGCTTAATTCGATCGGTCGTCTGACCGATAAAAAAGAGAGCGAGCTTTATTTGTCTAGGCCTTTAATTCGACTGGTCGGATAGAGCCGTTTTATAGTTGTTATAGGAATTTTAATTTAATGGCTTGGCTCGATTTTTTGGGTAAGAAGAGGGTTTTTGAGAGGATTGAAGCCACCATTGTTGGAGATCATTTGAGGCTCATTCCTAATCATTGTAAGACATCTTCCTTGTGAGTTTACACAAGAATGGAACATTCCAAGCTCATAAAGAAGATGACCTTCATCTCCTCTTGATCTCTAGAGTTTGGATTTTTCTTGATAGTCAAAACTTTATCCAAAGTCTAAGATGAGATCATTGTAGGTGATCAACTTTAGGCAACCCATTCTTATTAGTTGTAGAGTTCTCAAACATGCCCTTTTATCAGCTTAGGTATCTCAAAGGAATCAAATGCAAGGTGATTGATTAAATGTAGCTGAGGCATTGACAACGCAATGGCAACACGATTGAGGGAGCAAGGGAAGCTAATTGAAGCACGGGAGAGCGGAGATCAAGCAACCCAAACCGGTGTTAAATAAGGGGCTCATCCGACAAGTAAGGTTGTCTTTATTGAGACACATTCCACTCAATTCCCTGTGGGAGTTGAGTGTAGAGTTTGTCTATTAAACTCGAACTAGGGTCGCTTGTCAATCTTGGCTTGTTTGTTGAGCCTTAAACTCTAGGGACGTTGGCTGTTCCTTGGCACGTTAGTTAGTATAAAGACTAAGGGTTGTTTGGTGTTCCTTGGCTTGTTTGCCAGGCTTAAACAAAGTCTCCAAGGAGGAGCTAGTGTTGAGCCTCCAATTTATACATGTCATAGCCCATTACATCACATTATATTCATGGTTTTCATGTTTAAAGACTGATCTAATACATGTTTTTATGATTATAGGAATGAGAGAAGATTTCACCAATTCATGGTTAAAAGAGTCACTTTGTATGCATTGAAGATCAATAGAACAAGTGACAAAGAATGGTGAAGAAAGAGAAGAGAAAGAGAAGAAGAAAGAAAGAAGAAAAATGAAGAAGAATAGGAGGTCCGACCGGTCAGCCAGCAGGTAGGCCACTCCCTGGACTGTCAAAAGACCGGTCGGCCAACCCAGTCCGACCGGTCAAGACCGGTCGGCCACATGTAAACAGCAAGTTGCAGCTTTCTAAATCTGAGTTTTGGGTTTCCTAAGTGTGGGAGGACTCCGTAGTTCTGCGATTCTTCCAAGTCGGTGATGCCTCTAAGCTATAAAAGGACACCTACAGCCTCTTCCTAACCCATCTAGCAATGTAGGGAGCAAAGAGATCAAGACCTAGGAGGCTTCCTAGCCTCCTACAACTAGTTTTCTTCTTCTTCTAGTTCTAGTTTTTAGTTTTTAATGTTTTCTTTTTGCTAACCTCTTAGCTAGAGCTAAGAGGTGAAGTTTGTAATTTGTTTTAATGCTTTAATTCATTTCTTCAAGTACTCTTTACTTATTTATGGATTTTCAAGTTTTAGTTTGAATAAAGTTTGGTTTTTTAGAAGTTTTGTGAGAGTTTGTATACTCCAGACATGAGTTCCTTGCAATTCTCTGAGATTACCATGATTGGGTTGTTTAAATTCGAATTGTAGTAACCCTTGAGCATGCCATAGTCTCTTGGTATGGCTGTTACTCCGAAGGCTACAAGTTCAAGTTCTATGTGCTTCATTACAACTAGAAATCTAATTTTCAGATTTAAGTGAGACTGTTTATGCTTGAATGTTATATCCTCCAATTAGATGAGAGATAGGACTTTGATTCTAATTGTGTTGTGCTTGGATGAATGGATTGGTATTGAACTACTACAAGTGGATCCTTGATACTCTACTTCTTCTTAATTTCATATTTTCCTATTTTATGTGAAAAACTATTTTCCTAAACTTCTTAGATTCTAATTATTAGAGTAGTTGGAATTGTTTACCTCTTTCCCTGTGGATCGACCTTGGTCTTACCGAGATTTATTACTACATCGCGGCCTTGCACTTGAGGCGAGTGAACAGCTAGCCTCCGACATGGGAGTGAATATGCATCAGTTGAGAATTAGCCTTGTCCAAAACTCCATTTATGGGTGAGAGGTGAACCAGTAAAACCTCCATGTAAAGGTTGAGATGTGAATCTTATTTAAAACCTCCAATAGTGAATGCTGGTGTGCTCAATGGGGTTGACTACTTGAACCGGGAGTGGAGCAGACCCAAAGTCGAACCATTATACATGCTTGTGGTTGTGATTGAATTGAGCATGTTGTTATCTTAGCATTGAATGTTTAATTGCTTAATTATGAATGCTTGATTTGAATGTATGATAGGCACTAGATAGGTACATCTACACACAAGATGTACTTTCACAAGTAGTGCAGACTTGAGCTCATTGATCCATTCTCACAAGTCTACATAGGTTACATAAATTAGGAGCTTGATTAGTTAAGTGATTTGATTATCTATGCATGCTTAGGAGGTTGGTTATTTAATTGAAAATTATATGCTAGCCTTGTGATTGGACCCACTCAGGCTTAGAAGCCGAAGTATTCTTGCTTAGTTTAATTTGATAAAACTATTAAGGAGGCGAAAAGAATTTTAAAAGGACCTAATCACCCCCCCCCCCCCCCCCCCCCCCCCCCCAAGGACTTAGCCATAATACTAGTTGCTCTATAAGCTTCCATTCTATAAGCTTCTTATACAAGTGTGTTGATTCAAAAAGGCGTAATTTCAATTGGTATCAAATAGGGTTGTTCTTTAAGGACTTAATCGTCTAGAGTAAAATCCAGTACCAGAGCACTAGCATGATGTCTAACCGAGATGGCGGTACCATCAACTGTCCACCATTCTTTGATGGGTCTAACTACGCCTATTTGAAGGCTAGGATGATAATTTTCTTACAATTCATAAACTGTCCTGTTTGGCTAAGCACACAACGTGGATATGCCTTGTTCATCGAACGAGTGGAGGTTGATAGGAAATACATTGTCATTCCCAAAAACGATGAAAAATAGAATGACAGTAGAGAGCTTAATACATGGCAAATGCCAAACTCTCAATGTGATTTGCTGTGTGGTCTCCCCGGAAGAATTTCAACGTATTCTCACACGCGCAACCACAAAAGAAGCGTCGGACATACTTGAGGTTACCCACAAGGAAACTAGTATAGTAAGACGCTCAAAGCTTCAGCTCTTAACCACCAAATTTGAAAATATTAAAATGGAAGGTCTGAAACTTTTATGGAGTTCTACACCCAATTGTCTGACATTTGTAACTCTATGTTTGCCTTGGGGGAACGGGTTCCGGAAGGTCTTATTTGTAGAAAAATACTTAGGTCCCTCCTGGAAAGATTTAGCACGAAGGTAGTAGCCTTAGAAGAGTGTAGAGACATATATAACATAAAAATAGAAGAACTTATAGGTTCTCTCAAAACTCATGAACTACACTTTAAGGCTCACTCTAGAAAGAAAAGCATCACTTTAAAGTCCTCTCACAAACATAAGAAATTAAGAGTAAATCAGAGGAAGATAGTGATGATGATGAAGATGATGAAGATGAGAGTAACAGAAAATTTAGAAGATTCCTTAAATTTGATAGAGGGAGTAGCCGTGACAAGAAGAACAAGAAGGATGAGAAATATAAAGGGAAATCATCTAAATCCGATGTTACAGTTGCTGTCATCATGACCATATTGCCTCGAAATATTTGAAAGGGCCTAAGCCGAAAGCTAAGAAGGCAATGGCTGCCACTTGGGATAACACAGAGGAGTCCGATTCCAAATCTAGTGACTCTTCTAGTGATGGGAGCAAAAAACCAGTGAGAATTCTCATGGCTTCCATCACTACCTCTCTTCCCCCTAATCTAAGAGAGGATCTCGACCGTTATCCTTTCTAAGAGTAGAAGGAGATCCCAACCCCTCACCTAATGCTAAAATTGCATGAGGGTGTTGAGGATATTAGTTACCCTTAGGCTAATCAAACTAAACATAGTTAGTAAGGGTAGCTAGAAATTGATTCTATTAGAAAGTTTTAGCATTTTAGCATCACTTTTTTTTGTAAATGGGTAAATCAAAGGATTCAAGCCTCATTAGCTCAAATTTAGTAGTTTAGTCTTGCTTTTATTTTATATATTTGCTGCTAGACCATCTCACTACTTAGATTAGCTAATCATGTTAAATTTCATGCTTACTGAATGCTAATCTTTGCCTAGGATTGATCATGATATACCAGTAGGGGAGGTTGGTTGATTGGGCTTTAAGCCCTTGTGCTTTTATTGCAAATGTATATCTTTGACCAATTATGCATGATTAACTATGCTTAGATAGTAGCATTTCTTGTTAATCATGTTCCAAAGTATGCTCCATGTTTTAATATTCATGCACCCTATACTATCCTTAGCATGTGCTTATAGTTATAACTGCGACATACTATCTACTCTTACCTTAACCTTAATTACTGTATAATTAAGGGGGAGAGAATAGTTTTTCAATTGCTGACAAAAAGGGGGAGAAAGATCAAGTCTCACAAAAACTATGTTTTGTGATGTAGGGATTGACAGGTTACAGGGGAGTAAGCTGAAGAGGAGCTGTTTAGTTAGGCATGTCAAGATTCCTGTATTTATTTTAATATCATTGTGATTTCTTGTACATGCACTACAAAAAAAAGGGTACAAAGGCTACGAATTAAATCTGTAGCTATAGTTAAAAGGCTACAAATAAAGTCTGCCGCTGGTCCGTATCTAGTTCGTAACAACTGCAACAGTATCCGTAGGTCTTTTTACTATATCTACGAACTATATTCGTAGCGTTAAATCTATAGCTACGGTTTAAACATGTATCTATGACAGAGTAGTCCGTCAATGTTAATAACTAGTCCATTGCCGTTGCTAGCTATTGCTATGACTAGCTATGGATTAGTTCGTCTCTATTGGGAGATAGAGCTATGGATCAGTTCGTCGCCGTATCTAGCTTAGCTACGGATTGGTCTGTCGCCGTTGGTTTCCAAAATTAATCTTTGACAACTATAGCTATGGACTAAATTCGTAGTAGTTTTCTTTAAAAAAATAAAAATAGCCCCTCTTGTTCCTAGTACATGCCCTGTGCCTTGTTTTAACTACCAAATGAAAGCAATCAATCCAACATTCATCAAAATAAGGATAAATAATACAAAGTCATGATTTTTTTTAAAGGGAAAGTCAAAATACATCCCCAGTTCAATCAATATAAATACATTGGAGTTCTCATTATAAGAAATTAGATGACTTTTTTTAGACAATACTCGCAAGGAAAAAAATTTACAAAGAAGTCAAGACCCAGAGTTCCATATAAGTTCCTTCAAATGAACCAAGGCTCTCTGTCCGCCCTCCATTTTCTCTACAACCCTCTGCAAAACTATTTGAGCATAAAAACCTCATTGCCTGTGATATGTTCTGAGTAGTTTTGAGTCTTTTCTTTGATAAAGAACCGAGTTGCTGCCTTAGAAGAAGAATTGTTCCGTGCATCTCAACATTTTCGAATAGATATGATAAATAAACAACCACGAGAATTTACCTCTGTTTGTATGGAAACCGAGGATAGAATTGATTGACGAAGCGGTCCTACACACATATATTCTCCAAAAACCTTGCATAAAAAATGCAAATCAGAAAATGAACAAGTCATAAAAATCATTTGCAGCAGGAAATGATATTGTGTCATGAATCAATCTAATGCATGCATAAGAATTTATGTTACAACTGCAAGCATGTCAGTGGCATCATTTATTTAGCCATTTGTACGAAGGCTTGCATGAAGCATGCGTCTATCCATGTTCAATCATCATTTTTCTTTATAGAGATGTTAAATCATCAGTTTGTCAATTGCAAGTGATCACAATTAGGAAAAGCAATAAACTAGAACTATAGGTTAAGGCCTTTAGGCATAAGTTTAGGCCACCCACCATCGAAAAATTTGTATAGTTACAGAAGTTTTGTAACATGCTAATATTGTTTTGTTTTTTCAGTGCATTTTAGTGAAAATAACCTTATAAACAATTTGGATGGACCACAAAAAGGTTTCAATAATAGTAGGCATTTCACTTCCTAATATTTCCTATGGTGTGACCCACTTGAGTTTTGGATCCTTTGTATATTTGGGCACTGACATGAGCTGAAAAAATAAAATAAAATAAAATAAAATAGACTAGGTTGATTACTCACAAACATCATGATAGGTCCTTTTCTGCTATGGAGACTTCCTACGATTGAGTGTTGGGCCATCTACATCCAATATTAATGATTGAATGGGGACGCAGATTCCCTGTGAGAGCCACGACTGCATTGGAAGCTCTTGTGATTGAAACTTAGGTGGGGCCAATTGTGATGTTTGTGAGAAATCTACCTCTATCCATCCATTTTTCCAACTCATGTTAAAACATGTGCCAAAAAAGAGGAAGATGCAAAACTCAAGTGAGCCACACCACATGGAAAAATAGAGGGAGAAATGTCTACAGTTGAAACATTTCTACGGTCTACCTTGCTGTATGTATGCCAGTCGGATGAGTCCAAATCCTCTATTGGCTGCAAACAGAAAATCCCTGTTTGCAGCATTTTTATTGGTCCACGTCATATAGGTTTGCAACTTCATCACATCCTCAATGCAAACTCAGCACACTGACATCATGCAGTGTGACTTGGACCAATAAAAAGGCTTCAATCAGTGTGATGTGGACCAATAAAAAGGCTGCAAACAAATATTTCCTATTTTGCAGCCAACAGAGGATCTAGACTCCTGTTCATAAGATCATTCCCACTAGGATGAATCGGAAACACAACACGTGTTAGCATTATCTAAAATTGTAGATCGTGTCAAAATCTCCTAGAGCGACCCATTTGGCTATTTTCCAGTTCTTCTTCAAAGGGCAGTTGCCCGTGGCCAAAACATAGATTAACATTCTTAGCGTCTAAATTTAATAAAATGAGACAGTTTGAAATCTAATAGCCCCATGCAATTGATATCTAGCATGACTACCGAAATCAGCCAATCCAGCCATTCCATTGAAACGTGGTATTCTATAGTCATTCTTATACAATCTTGGACTTGACTATGGACCCTACCATGGACAGGATCCACTAATTTAGATGGGGGGCCTATGTATAGATGGTTACTTTGCCATGGTCCATAAGGTCTACAAGATCAATGGTTTGGACCAACAAACCATGAAACCTTGCACATCAATGACAAGTTGAGGAACACCACTCACCATGACCCAATTCTGCTGGATTCTGTTTTCAAGGCAACGTTTAGTTGCACTGAATTTTTCATGAAATTTCAGGATATTTGGTGCAGCCGAACGCAGCCTAAATCATCGTCACTATCATGTTCTGCCATTCCACTATATGAAGGGCCATGGCTGAGGTCCATTTCTTAGCTCAAACAACTATGCACAAGCCAAGCACACATGGTTTAATACTTTGATGATCTGGACCATTCCTCTGGAGGTCCCAAAAATACTGACCTTTAATATTTATGGAAGATTATAAGAATGGGAAATGAAAGAAAAAAAAATCCAAGGCTTGATTCTTACCCAAGAAAATGGCAACCTCCATCATAAACTGTTTGAAAGATCAAACCCATCAATCCTACACTTCCCCATAAACCAAATCTATCCTCTTTTTCACCTGCAATCCACATAAAAAAATCCATTAATTTGTACATACTATCCATTCGAAAAAACTGATTCTACATTTCAATTAGGCATATACCGCTTGATTTTCAATAGGTGTAAAAATGTCAAATTTTATGGATTGAACAAAACTAGGTAACAACAACATGTATAAAAAAGAGATCAAGGGAAACAGGAAACAACATTACTGTACGGAAATGGGTTCAAGATGCAGATGCATTGAAAAATCAAACAAATAGGTTCAAGATGATCTCGCCATTGGAACAAAGAACAACCCCAAAACAAAACATCTAACTGAAGAAATGCGTGACATAATAAACCCAAGCTTTGACCATTGTCATCCAAAATATCCTAAAACGATGCAAAGAAAACAAAAAGTCTAATAGAGAAAAAGAAAGTGCAGAAAACATCCGCATTCAACCAAAATAAAAGAACAAATACCTAATGGCTAGGGTCTTCCAACCGTGGACATTTTTGGTCATGAATGAAGCAATCCAGCATGTGGCCCATCATACCAATGGTCTAGATCACAAAACCATGCAGCCCATGCATCAGATATCGTTGTTTCTCTTAATGGTGTGTGTGGGTGTGTGGGTGAGAGAGAGAGAAGCTTTTCCTTTATAAAATTCAAACCATGCATCAGATACCAATCCATTTGAAGGATTCTGTACACGTGGGACATGTTTGAACAATCTATGCGTGTATATGTAAGCCACACAGTTGATGTGAGACACCAAAAAACTCCCTTATTGGATCATCTCCTCTACAGTCTCTTTATTGTCCATTGATTGAAAGGCTAGGACCCTAATCAATGGTTCAATCGTAGAGATATTCACACAAAATGTTGGGAAGGAGATTAGCACAAGCTTCTTCAACTATCTGCAAGTACAACACAAACCATATGAACTGTTATATATTAGTAAGTAGCAACTACCATATAGCATATAAAGAATATATTAGAGCTTTTTTTTCCTTCCTAATAACAGTATGAAGACTCAATTTCCTTCCTAATAACAGTATGAAGACTCAACACATACTGATTTTTTTTTTTTTTTAAGAAACAATGTTCCAAGTTACCTCTTCCGGTTGAAAAGCATGTCTTATATTATATAAAAGAAGAAAAAGAAATATGTTGGTCATGCCACACTTCAAGTGGGCTACAACTTATCAAACCAAATGCATGGTTCGGAAAAAGATAAAGTCAACTTTCTCAGCACATTGTTTTCCAACCCGAAGGGCAAAATTGTCTGATTCCTTTACCCAAAAGAAATAACCATTTTCAACCTGATGAAAAGTTAAAATCTCACACACCTGTCTTGTATCCACGCATAGGCCTATATGCGAATGTATACGACTCTACACGTGTGAAATTAGCATCCTATAAGATTCCCAGCCAAAAACTAAATTGCAATTTGCAATTTGTGACATTCGCTCATCCAAACATGACTCACATGTTCCATTACCACACGCATATAGCAACTGTGGTGGGTGGGAATCCACTTGCATTTCTAGTCTTACCATCTTCCATAGTAGTCAACGGACGCGTATATAGATTTCAATGCAGTCCTTTCATCATTTACAGATTCGAATGTAGAGAATGCAATACTGTTTTAAAACCAATCCAATCATGTTTGGGCCACAGTCACTTGTGGGTCTCAATCGGGAAAGGCAATCATCACCCAAACAACAAAAAAACCATACATTTGTTGTCATCCTTTGACAATTTTGGGTCCATAAGTATGCTAGTAAGCTTGTCGTTCAATCAAGTTTTTCCACCAGCATGCTACGCTTGTGGGACAACCGTACCATGCAGACCAAAAGGTCCGTCACGATGATCACCCGGTTCAAAAAACAAGCCGGCCCGCTTATTAAGTGGGCCATAGTTGTGTATGTTGAGTCAAAATGTCGGTCGTTTATAGTGTGGGTTGCTTGATGAGCAAACTGGCCTGATTTTTGTGCTGGGTGTGGTAGTTGCGGTGGGTGGGCCTACGTTCTCATGGTGACAATATCGTACGTAGGTGGAATGTTGGCAGGAAAGAAGTGGTTGGACACAAAGTGGATGAACACTCATGACATGAAAACAGAAGGCGTAACTAAATATTAATTGCGGATTGAATTACTTGAAATCTGGAAAGGGGCGAACTAGTTTGTTATGTTCCAATGATAACTCCACTAGCCCAACGCACTGCCTGAGTTCCACTGCATGGCGGCTATAACATGGTCAGACAAAAGAGTATGCACTTAGAGAAATTGACCAGTTTAATTAAAAAAAATGACAAAGAAAAAAGGAAAAAGAAACAGAACAATAGGATGAATGTGACAAAAATGTTCATACTTTGCTCTCTGGTAGTATACCACCTCTCTTTGTAGTGGAAGCATACACAGTTACTCGGACTCCAGCCAAAATCTCCGAGCCACGTACATCCAAAATCCCAGCTACACCAAAAAACAACAGAAGCATTCACCAAAACACATCAGCTTCCAAAAATAAGACACAAATATAAAGTACCGCAACAGCTTCAACATCTAACACAGATGCCTGCTGACTACCGAAAGGGCCGCCAAAGCAGAGTTCATAGCATACATAGGGCCACCATTGGACAAAGCTACAATTCCACCTTGGACAGACCAAATTGGCCCCTAGCAGCATCACCAGCATTTGTGGTGGGGTTTGCTGCTTCAGAATTTTGAATAAGACTGTCCCAAAACAGTGGTGGGGCCTGCTGTTTTAGCTTCCCATGCTAAGCTGGTTCAGTTATGACGGTGGAAGTTTGCTTAGGGCCTGTTTGGTTGGCATCTGGAAACTTGTTTCCAGCTTAAAATCTAGAACCAGGTTTCAAATGGAATATGGAAACAGGTTTTCCAGCTCAAAATCCAATTTTAACTGGTGTGTTTGGCACCAAATTCCAGGCAAACAGGATTCAACCAAACATCAAGTTTCCGATGGACTCAGGGTTTCCAATTCAGTTTATGCAATATTGGATTCTCTATAATCTAGATTCTGCAACCAACGAAACAATTTTCCAGGTGAACATATCAAACTTCAGTTGAATGCTATGGGTGGACTAGTTCCATAGATATAGCGCCATCCTGAAACCATACTGATTTAGAGACTGCCTGTAGTATAACCACATGATAGCCTTGACCTCTCAATATTTACAACAACTTGTGAATAAACCCAAGGCCATCAGTACAACACTTCAAGAATTTATATCTAGTGTAGGTAACGTCATTGGAGAGGATAAAAAAAGAAGCAATAGAATGCTACTGCTACTATCAAATGCTTAGTGGAAGAAAAGAATTCGTCAGCAATGTCAATTTTGATGGTAATTTTGGCCCCTACAGCTAGCTGTGAGACACATGTTGTATGCGTGTTGATGAGCATTTGCATGTAGGATTCCCTAGGCTACCATTGTCAATGGATACCCAGATCTATGGATGCCTAAACTATCCAATCCAATTTAGCCAGACTCGGATTTAGTTCCAACAAGCAGGGCATGCTTCTAGTATGGAACTAAATCCAGATCCAACCTAAAATCTAGACCAAAACTGATTCCAGTTCTAAAACCCATTCCCAAATCCTAATTCATGCTTGGAATAGAACCCAGCAAGAAAGGGAGAGATGCTGAATCCGATGAGTTATTAGTGATTAGCACACATCATGAACCATCCTTTAAACCACATACTTTGAAAGAAAAAAGGACCGTTACCATGAACAAGATTTACTTTTAATAAAAGATGATTTATATCCATCCACTAGCTGTTGCCACCACCCAAAACATTGGTGTCCTAATCACAAGTCTGCAAATGAAAACTAAGAAGACATTATAATTATGTCAACAAAGATTATGAAAAAGTGAAAAGATACACACAGCTAGCAATGGCAATGAAAATATAAGTTAAAATAGTCGAGGATGGATTGAATCATTGGAAAATCAATACACAATATCAAAGAGTAAAAAAACATTTGATAGGATACAGTCAACATCGTGCATGAGATTCTAATGAGCCAATAGTACAATACCTCTGCATCTTCAGAAGTTGGAAACATTACATAGTTGGCTTGTGAAGTGTAGGCTTATGACAAAAAAACCTGCAATTAGCATAATGCATGCGAAGTGTTTTCTCCCCTTTAAGAATACGAACAACATGTGCCATCATACTTGGCTTGCGAAGTGTAGGCTGTCATAAAGGAAACAACAACACCATTTAATCAATATGAAACCAAATATTTATCATCCTACATTAAACCGACCATTATCTGGCTAATTTTGGGCAACCTAACATTGTTGGTGGGGCCAATATCTGGTGGGGTGTCCAGCCACATTTTCAGGCCACCACATATAAAGGCCTTGGATTGACGGCCAGATCTCGCATGAAGTGCCATAGTTGCACAGATTTTGAAATCGGGCTCTAATTCTAAAAGACAGGCTTGACAAGATAACAGTCTTGTCACACTACAGAGGGAGGACTTTCTTCTTTATGAATTTACTCCATCCAACCTGCTAGATGGAAGTAATGCCCAAAGGATTTGTGAAAACACATAAAAATGATACCCAGATGTGTACACATGGGAGGAGATGCAGTTCACAATTTTTTCCCTCCCAAGTTTTTGTATTATACATGGGACAGTTGTACCAGACTTCACATTCACCAGGGAATCCATGAACTGATCTTAGACAAAGAATTGGAGAGAGCTAACAATCCTAACTATTTAACAATAGTGTATACAAAACATTAAAATCTGGTTGCTGGTTCGATTTTATAGGTCTAACTCACCTCTATTTACCTATGTCATTCCACTTCTTCAAGTACCCACGGACAAAAATGCATGCACGTGCTCTACACCTTCCATCAACAAATCCTCCCATATATCAAACGAGCCATTACCTGGTAAGAAGAGATGAGAGAGCTTATAAATCTATAGGAAAAAGAAAACAAGCTACTCCTTTTTAGGGGTACAGGGCAAAGATGGTACGGGGCCTCGCCTTGCCACTGAGGTTGTTGATTTTCCAGGTCGGGCTCAATGCAGTGATCTTCTGCAAGAGTCGGACCATTCGTCAGGTTAGACCCATCCATCACATGGCTGGCCTCAAAATTAGGTGGCTCCACTCAACAGGAGAGCCACACAATGTATGACAAATAAGCAGTTAGTAATGCCATTAAAACCCAATGTTGCATTCTTAAAAATGTTGGTAATGCCATTAAAACCCAATGTTGCAATTAGATCTGAGCTGAAACCCCCTAAAATCCCGAATCTCGGAACACCAAAAGGTGAATCTCTCCACCCAATCTATCTAATCAATACCCCCATCATCCAATTCCAAAAACAAAAAAGAGATCTGAATATTCGAATGAAGAAAATAAGGGTTTTTTTATACAAGCAAAATAGGAAAAAGAAGAGAAAAATCGGAAGAAGGAGAAGCGATTTTGCGTGCCGGAAATGGAATGAAACGGGCAGAGGCTTTGCGAGGGGCTGATGGATTTGGGGAAGATGGAATGCCTGATTTGGGGAATAAACCCTCTGTTTTCACACATGATTTGGGGAACATTGATCACCGGACAAGTGGTAGCGGGATTAAGAGGGAGAGGGAAAGGGAGAGGACGAGGGCCAGAGAGGTAGAGGGAGGAGGAGAGGGCGCGAGAGGTAAAGAGTGAGAAGCGCAGGGTTTTGTTTTTTTGGGAAAAAAACAGGGCGTTGTCCACTTGGACCGCTCGACTCTTAGCTACGTCTGGACAGTCTTGTTAGGGGCACGTGGGGCCCACCGTAATGTATATAGTTTATCCACTCCGTCCATTCATTTTGAAAACTAATTTTAGGGCATCCTGTCAAAATGGAGATAAATCAAAGGCCCAAGTTGGCCACAACCAAGATTAATGGTAGACACTAAGGGCCCGTTTGGATTGTAAGTTGCTTGAGATAAGTTACTTATGCTAGGAGTAGCTTATCTTAGTTTCTACTTATTAAGAATATAATTATGTTTGGTAAATAACATACTTATTAGCTTTTTCTCTCTTTCGTCTCCTCTATTCCTCTCCTCAACAACTCATGAAAAATAGAAAAGCTAAATTTTTTTATTGAAGTGATTATATACTTTTATGTAAAAAAGTTATTATTAACCATAAACTAAACTTACTTATATGAAATAAGTTACTTATCTACTGCTGTAAGTAGAAAAAAGCAACTTATTTGTTGGTATCCAAATGGGCCTTAAATATCCATTATTTCCAATAGTGTTGTCCACATGAGCCTTCAATCTGCCTTATTTTTTCGGCTCATGCTTAAAATGAGCTTTCAAAATAGATGGACAGCTTAGATAAAACACAAACACCGCGAGGGTCCCTTAGAGCCCTTTACAGGAGCATCAAATGATAGGTACGACATGGTTGGAGTAGTAGCTTTTTGCTACGGAGTTAATCCGAGGGATTAAATCTGAAGACAAAAAACATCGCAATCCGTAGCCTTTGCTAGGTTTTTTTTTTTTTTTGTAGTGGGCCCTATGAGGCTAAAATGTTACGAGCCAATTGAGAGCTCCCTGAACAAGAATCCCCTTATAAGTCGACTGGGAACGTTATGGTTAAAGACTTTATAGGCCAACTGAGAGGCCCTGCAAATTAAGGCAGTTGAGAGAATAACCCTAAGGACAGGAAAACTAAAATTCCTAAGGGCCAACCTCATGCGTGAGACCTGCCACTCCTATTACTATAACAACGCCATAAGGAACAGGAAAAAGGTTTATAATTTGGTTCCTTGTGTATGGACTTAGTGGTATAGAAGCGAAGAAAAAGAGGGTTGCAATGCGGGCTACTGATCGCGACCAACCATGCATAATTTCCTCTAGATTTATGGGACCGTTTCCTATAGTAATGCATAGGAAGGTTGAGATTCTCCCCCTATTGTCGGATCGACGACCATGAATTTGGTACCCGAGGTAGCCATAAAAGCCAAAACAGCCAACCGAACGCATAAAACCTTTGAGTTTACCACTCCGGTAGCGTTATTGGGCCCCTCTGATGGATTGGTGGTATGGAAACTCTCCATTAGAGGAGTGTACTCTATGAGGGTCACTTTTGGTAAAGGAATGTATTCTATAAGGATCATTTCCACTAGTAGAGGAGTGTGCTCCATGAGGGCCGCTTCCCTGGCTGTGATGAGTGCTCCATGAGGGCCAACCACGCGTGCGACCAACGCTCCAACTACTCATGCGCTTAAACTGTGTTTCTATTAGAAGCGCCTACTAACAGAACTTTAGGGTAGTTCAGCCCATCATAAAGAAAAAGGAACAAAACATAAAATGTTGCACAGCTAAAAAGAGATAATTAACAAACAAATATTATAATGAAAAATTCACATGCAATAACAACATGTTTAGAGGAAAATTCTCTTGCAATTGTATATATTGTGAAAATTGCATATGCTATGATGTTGTTAAATACCTTAAATTGACAGGAAATTAATATATATAAATAATATTCCTTCGACAAGGCTCTATTATATCATCAACAATATAGGCTATATAGAATTATATCAGCTATGACAATTGTATATACCATTTTATAGTATTTCTCAACATTATTTATACTATATGGAATTCTAATTGTTGAAGGTATTCTTTGAAGTATTCGACATATTATTGACGATATTCAACTATAGTCCTCTGAATTCTTTCATTGATATTGACTCAACTTTGACTATTTAGTCTCTTATAATGATATTATCGGCAATATTTGCCCGAGTTTGATTCGTCTCGAGTTCTTTAATCTCTTATTGAAAATTCACACTGGACTGAATCTGACTCGATTATAGCTATTCGACTATAAAGTTATTCACTTACCTCAAGTGTAAGGCTGCGATGTAGTAATAATTCTTAGTAAGATTGAGGTCGATCCACAGGGAAAGAAGTAACCAATTTTAACTACTCTAATAATTCAAATCTAAGAAGTTTAGAAAAATAGTTTTTAACATAAAACAGGAAAATCTGAAATTTGGAAAGAACTAGAGCATCAAGGATCCACTTGTAGTAGTTTAATAGCAATCCATTCATCCAAGCACAACACAAATAGAATCAAAGTCCTATCTCTCATCTAATTGGATGATATAACATTCAAGCACAAACAGTCCCACTTAAATCTGAAAGAAAGATTCTATTTCTAATGAAGCACATAAAATTCGAATATTTAGCCTTCAAAGTAACAACCATGCTTATGGACTATGATATGCTCATTGATTATTGCAATTCGAATCCAAAAAAACCCATCATGGCAATCTCAGAGAATTGCATGGAACTCATATTTGGAGTACATAAACTCTCACAAATCTTCTAAAAATCCAAACTTTGTTCAAACTAGAAGTTGAAAATCCATAAATAAGTAAAGAGTACTTGAAGAAACGAATTAAAGCATTGAAAGTAACTACAAACTTCACCTCTTAGCTCTAGTTAAGAGGTTAGTTAAAAGAAAACATTAAAAACTAGAAACTAGAATTAGAAGACGAAGAAAACTAGTTGTAGGAGGCTAAGAGGTCTTGATCCCTTTGCTCCTCACATTGCTAGATGCCTTAGGAAGGGAGTGGAGGTGACCTTTTATAAGAAAAATCCCGCACCGACTTGGAAACTTTGAGAATCCGCGAAGTCCTTTCTCAATTTGGAAACCCGGAATTGAAAATCGGAGTTTCTTGAGCACCTTAGACCTGTCTGGCGACCAGTTTGAGACCTGTCTGCGACCGCTCGCAAATACAAAAATAGTTTAGTAAGATTTGTATTTCTGGACTAGTGTAGACCTGTCTAGAGACCTATCTACGACCGATCTTGGGACAGGTCTAAGAAATGTTTTTCATATTTTCTTCTTTTTCTCTTCTATTTCTTTCTTGCTTCTTTCCTCCACCTCTTGTCACTTGTTCTATTGATCTTATATGCATGCAAAGTGACTCTTTTAACATCATATTGGTGAAGTCTCTCTCAGAGTCCTACAATCACAAAAAATATGTATTAGATAAGTCTTAAAACATAAAAATCATGCATAATGAGTGATGAATTGAGGTTAAAATATGCACAATTTGAGGCTCAACACACCCCCTACTAGCTTTTTACTAGTCCTAAGTAAAACATGTATGAAACAAGTTCAACTTTTCAAAACCCAACTCTCTCTTGAAAACTCCTTCTATAAACTTTAAAATGCATAAATGCAAAATTCAGAGAAACTTAGTGATAAGAAGATGAAATCTTAAACTCCCTAAACATAATGAGTGTTTCGCATAGAATCCCCACTAATTGATTGATAAATAAAAAAATCTGAACAAGTGTGGTCTAGTGTGCATGGTGAAAGTTCATCTCATGAATTTTCAGGATTACCTTCTTCATAGATCAACGAAACGAAAGATCTAAGAGTGAACAGATCAACAACAAGCCTGTGACAAAAATTTGCCTTATCGTTCCTTTGATAGCTTTCACTTTACTTCCTATTTCCAGCTTTGGTTATAGGTAGACCATCCCTCGGTTGGTAATAAGTAGCCCTTTTTAGAATTTTTCAACATATATTCAATATAACCGCTTTTTTTTTTCTTTTGCTTTCATTCACTATAAACATAGATAGGATTTTTAGAAATCCATATCCTCCATTTTTTTCTTACTTTACATGAATAAGGATGGACAAAGTTCCTCGACTTGGTACCTCAACACCTTAAATCTTAGTCTATCCAATCTATAAATCTACATAATTCCTTCAAACCATGAGAATCGTGTAATGTGAACTAGATTCAAAAGTGTTCAAAACTTTCTACCAATCAACTCAATAGAGGAATTCATATAGAAAACTATTATATCATAAGTAATTCAATGCTTTCAAAATTAATTACTTAATCACTTTCTTTTATACTTATAACATCCCAAGTTCATAGAAACAAAGTTTTCTAAAAGAGTTTTGAATTTTCAGAAAAATTAAATTTTTTTTTACATAAATTTCTCGAAATGTCACAAAAGCTAGTAGATTCATCTTAGGATTCTCACCCCCCAACCAAAATCTTACATTGTCCTCAATGTAACAAGATATGTAATAAGCATGACATAAGAGTAATGACATAAAATAAAGGAGAGTGAGAATGAGAGTACCTGGGGTAGCAAGTTAATTAATTCTAACATTTTCCATTATCTCCATGAGACTTATTCAATCCTAAATGCAGAAAAATAAATCCTAACCTACCTACTTATCTCTGATTAGTTCGATCGACTACATGATCAAATTTGAGTAGGATTTTCATGAATTTCAATAAGTTTCTCATGAGGACCATGCAAAGTCCTGGTCGACAGTAAACATGAATGCTTTTTTCATTGAAGTTCAATATTTATGTGCACCACATACATGATAGGAGGAGATAAGAGCAGTAAAAAGATATCTCCTCAAATTCTAGATTAGGTTGTGATTGATTAAAAATGGGTCCTCCCAGTCAGAATTATCAATGGGCTGAAGAACCCATGATGGTGGAGAGACATTCATCATGCATTCTTCAGTTAAAGTTGTCTCCTCCATAATTTCAAAATTATACGGTGCTTCCACAAACAATGGTAAAGAGTGTAAATTAGTGGAATGGTGTTTTTCAGGCACCGATATCGTGTCTAACAAAATGTCAAAATCCTTAATCATCTCATCCTCAAAATCATCGGAGTGGGCCAAGCATTTCTCTAGGAAGTCGAGATAGTCGGATGAAGGGTCGTGATCTTGCTTGAGTGAGTGTAAAAATTCAGTTTCAATGGTGAGGGACTCTTCCTCCATGGAGTGGAATTCTTCCAAACTAGGTTCTCCATAACTAGTATGAGGCATCAAGTCGGAAATATGTAAGGCTTTAACAATCTCTTGAATAATGGGGTCGTTTGAATTTTCAAAGTGAGCCAAGCATTCGTTCAAAGAATTTGAATTTTCACTCGTGGGAGTCTCATTCTCCACATTAAAACTAAGCATGTCAAGTTGGTGGAATGACTCAAAAATATCAACCTTGACAATCTCTCTAGCATGCATATCCTCTAGAGACTCATAATCATTATGCCCTTGGGAAAAAAAAACCATAGGTTCGTAAGCATCCACCAAACCCTCATTGTAAGTAACCCCACTATCGCTTTTAGGTTTTATAGGTTCCTCGGGTTCATCAACCGCCATTGAAATCTCTTCATTATTAAGTTTAAAGCATCCAAAAGAGATAGTGGACTTCCCATAATTAATGATGACATTGGGATCATCGAGATCAATCTCCTCTAAAAGTTTATTCATTATATCCAAAGAAAGTTAGACTTGGATAGCTCTATCCTCCTCATTAGAAGAGATTGATTAGATGCCTCTGTTTACGTCTAATTTAGTAACAGGATAACAGGATCCTCCAGTTGTTCACCTTCCTTTGAGCAAGCTTCCTTCCAAACCTGAAAGAGTAAGGAGAAAACCAAGGTTGGCCGACGTCCAGCCGTAGGCCTTCCGAAGCTTAAGTTAGATGAGATATGATAGTAAAGTAAGAGGTAGGAAATGATCTTAGAGGTTGTGTACCTTTATCATCTATGGAGTCATCTATTTATAGACATCTGGGTGATCTAATTTATTACGTAAGCCATTAAGATCACGGCTAATTTTAAGGGATAAGATGCTTATCTTGTTTTATCCTTAAATAAAGAGATCTAACCACTCTAGACGTCTAGATGATTACGCCTCCTGATGGAAATATTCGGAGGCTATGAATGGAAACAAGCCTAAAACTGGCCTGTACAGGCTGCTGATACTAGAAAGGCGGAGGATGCTCGGGCTCGAGGATAACTGCTCGTACGCCGAGATGCAACCCCTTTCGACGACCACGAGCCGAGCTGCTCGTATGCTAGGATGATGTGGTTGGAGATCTGAGATGGAGTATAAATGGAGAGGGCTTGCGGTTGGATAAGATGGTTGCGACTTCTGCTGATCACTCTTGGCCCATATTCATTCGACGATCAACTTTATCCTACAACAGATGCCCCCCAAATCCTTAGCGTTGAGAAGCTACGCCAAGGAATTTGTTTGTATATGTAACCGCCTATTGGAGGAGAAACCGTACGTGACTCGTCCAGGAATGACCTTGCATTTATGGGTGCCAGCTTTCAACAACTTTTCGGCCGAGAGAGGTGAAGTGACACTCGCCACGTATCTCTGAATTTAATGCTCGTGCCCGTTCGACTGTAGTGCCAGATGGGAGGCCGCCACGTGTCACCTAATCAAACGAAATGATTGTTTATAAATATCAGATTTTGTGGAGGATACCCCATTTTTGAAATCCTGCTGAAGCATTCCAGAAATCCTTCTCCTTCTCTCCTTCTATCTTTGGTATAACCTCTTCACGGAGGTATTTCTTCCCCTTTCCTTTCTCTTTTCCTTCTAATTCTCCTTTTCCTTTACAATGGTTGGAGATTCTGATGAAGAAATCATTCCTCTAGGAGATGACACTCCCGATTCTTCTCAATCAAATAACGCTCGAGTGCCGGCGGCGAGATATTCTGTCGCTGGTTATTCGTCGATAATGACAGAGGAACAACTCTTGAACTTACGGGAGAGGTATCGGATTCCGGACTCCGTTATACTTAGGCTACCAGGAAGAGGAGAAACTGTCGATTCCCCGCCGCCGGGCTGTGTTGCCATTTATGAATATTTTTTCCGGCTCGGCGTGCGTCTTCCCCTTCATCCCTTCATCCGTAATTTTCTCCAACCTATAAGATCGGCCCCGGCCAACTTATTGTAAACGGCTTGGAGGGTGCTTATGAGTGCATTCGTCCTCTGGAAGCAGGCGGGGAATGAAGACCTAACTGCTGACGAGTTTTTGAGGATGTACCAATTAAAAAAGGCCCCATCTAGTGAGGGTTGGTACTATCTTTGTTTTTGGCATCGAGATAATTTTATCCTAGGGAATCCCACCTCAAACTATCCTTGATGGAGGAAGAAATGGTTTTATGCCTCCGACAATTGGGAATCAGATGTGGGCTCTAACCCTAAGGGTTACAACGTTAATCGTTTCTTCAGCGAAGGTGGGTTGAGCTTTACCCCTTTGCTCGAGGATAAGCAAGTTTTGATTTTTGTCGTTTTGACTAACTTGCTCTTCTCTATATCTCGTAGGAATTCCCATTGGGAAGAGGCCGAACTTGCGGGGAGGGCTTAACGAGAAGCTCACCAAGGTTTACAAACTTTCGTTGGCCGCCCGTAACGTCAATGCTGCTCTAGATCCTCGCTGTCTCTCTGCGGCCGGTCTGATTCCTTAAGAGGAGATGACGAACGTAGAAGATAAAATAGGTGCACTGGGGGTACTTCCCCGTCTAATGGGCACGGCCTCGAAGAGGTAAAAGAAGTCAGCGGCTGGTCCTTTTGCTGCATCTGCTCAACTAGAAGGGTCTGCTCGTGGCTCACAACCGCATAGTGCTCCTCAAGAGGGAGCTGCTGCGACCCCTTTGGCTGGCTCCCGCAGTCAGCTAATAATCGACATTATCGATAACTCACCAAAGAACGATCAGGTGGAGCCAAGTCTTCCCCCGAGAGAGATGGCATGCGAGCCCAATGCTGCTCGTGAGTCGGCTGCACCTGCCTTGGAGCCTCTGACTGCTCGTGAGGCGGGCTCTTCTGAGATGGTCGTAGCCCAACCTTCGGGGTCGGGAGTCTACGTCATCCCACCACACTTGCATCCAATATGCAAGTTTATTTTTGAGAACATTGCCCCCAACTCCTTTGGGGCCCTCCCGGAACCTAGTCCAGAAGCTCTCTCCACGGACATTGGAGTGAGACTAGTTCAGGTGACAGTCAGCGCCATTCCCCCTTTTTTTTGTTGAGCTTGCTCGAATGACCACTTTCGGTTCTTTGAACAGAGTTTGGACCTCATGCTGCGGACAAGGCGTGACATCGATGATGCCCACCGCATCATCGATAAGGGGGAGAAGAAGAGAAAGGCAATGGAGGGCAGGGGAGGGATCGCATAATAAAGTCCCAAGAAGCCCTAGTCACTAAGTTACATGAGGAGAAGCAAATCCTCATTGCCAAGGTTCAAGTTTTGACTGATCATTATCAGTCATTGGACCTTAATTTTGCAAGGCTCCAAGAGATACATACGAAGAGCGAGAAGGAGAAGGAGATCTTTCGCTAGGATAAGATCTCCCTCGAGGAGCGGCTCGGGGATTGTCGGGCTCGGCTTGAAGACGATGAGAAGACTCTTACCCAGTTGAAAGACGATTCCATCCACTGGGACGAGGAGAGGACAGCCTACGTCAAGATGGTGGCTGAAGGAAGGTCCTCGTGTAGTTCTGGAGTTCCTGAACCTCTCAACTCTACGACGAGGAGCGTTATGAGGCATACATCACTGGTCGCGACTTCGCAGTCAAGGTTATGCAACAAATCGCTCCATCCTTCAGTGTGGAGGAGTTCGCAGAGTTGCTTTCGAGGTCGCAGCTAGAGAGCAAGCTATAGTCGAGAATGAGGTCACAGGAGCTACAGATGCAGCACGTGCTCCTGAGACGGGTCCCGAGGCGGAGATTCGAGAAGCTTCTTTGGATGAGGAGTGAATAGTTTTTGAGTTACTTCCCTTTTTCTCCTCTGTCTCATAATATATGTATCTCTTCTATCTATTGTAACTTTGAAAGATTTTCAATGAAAAACAGACGTTTTGTTTTCCTTTTTCGTTTTGCAATAATCAATGGCCATTTAGATGCTTTACTAAATTCATGAAAATGAATTAGGCTCAATTAGGGGGGTCTGTGTGACCACATCTGCTTAGAGATAGGTTGACTTATCAATTGAGTCCTTGGCTCTGCCAGAGGCAGAAGATTTGGTCAAGAGAATATTTGTATTCTCTTCAGGGCTATTCGAATCCATGAAATGGAGTAGCGACCAAATTTGAGAATCAATCGAACGCTTGAAAAAAGAAGGATCCATCTTTGTTTGAATGTCATTAGGATTTACGTCAGGTCAAGGAAAGTATCGGAGTAGATGCTCTACGTGCCTAGGGCGACTTAGGGGTCTCCCTCGCATATCTTCGAGGTAATATGTGCCTGGTCGCACAATTTTGATGACCCGATAAGGGCCTTCCCAATTCGGATCCAATGAACGAGCAGGCGTTTCGAGATTTTGTCTAAGGACCAAATCGCCGAGCTGAAACGCTCTAGGTCAAACCTTTGCATTACGGTAGCGAGCTATACACTGTTGGTAAGCTGCTGCTCGAAGTCGAGATGTGTCCCTTCTTTCT
This sequence comes from Liriodendron chinense, assembly GCA_003013855.2. Taxonomy (NCBI): domain Eukaryota; kingdom Viridiplantae; phylum Streptophyta; class Magnoliopsida; order Magnoliales; family Magnoliaceae; genus Liriodendron; species Liriodendron chinense. The sequence continues at coordinate 695,582 of PVNU02002357.1, forward strand.
TCCAGGAGGTCGAGATGGAGCCTTAGACCTTCTTGATTGCTCGTGGAGTCGTACTACTCGATTCGATACGAGGGTATTTTGACTTCGACAGGGACAACTGCATTGGTGCCGAATACTAGGGAAAAATGAGTTTCTCCAGTTGAGGTGCGAGTTGTCGTTCTATAGGCCCATAAGACTTCAGGTAGGAGGTCTGGCCACATGCCCTTACATTGATCGAGCTTAGTCTTCAGATGATGTTTGATGATCTTATTGACTGCTTCAACTTGTCCATTAGCCTCGGGATGATACGGGGAGGTACGAAGATTTCGTATCTTCCATTTTTCGCAAAACTCCGAGAATTCGGCGTTATCGAACTGCTTTCCATTGTCGGTGATTATAGTATGGGGGAGCCCATAACGGCATATGATGTTTCTCCACATGAACCTAGTAGTATGTTTTTTGGTGATTGTGGTTAACGGTTCTGCCTCGACCCATTTGGTAAAATAATTAACTGCTACAATTGCAAACCTGTTCTAGCCTTTCCCGGTGGGCAATGGTTTGATGATATCAACTCCTCATTGGGTGAAGGGCCAAGGGCCGTCCATTAGCGTCATCTGCTCGGATGGTACATGGGGCATTGGAGAGTATCACTGGCATTTGTCGCATTTTTTGAAAAATTCAATCGCGTCCGCCTTCATGGTGGACCAGTAGTACCCTTGCCTCATTGCTTTATATGTTAGAGATTGCCCCTTAGGATGGTTACCACATGTCCCTTGGTGTATTTCATCAAGAACGCGGTGTGCCTCTTCTGGGTGAAGACACCTTAAGTATGGTAAAGTAAAGCTTTTGTGTAGTAGAATTTCATTTTGTAAGATATACCTGACAGCGCGATGGCAATTTGTTGGGCTGATTTTTTTATCATCTGGGAGTTGACCGTCTTTGAGATAAAGGACAATAGGATCCATCCAACATGGAGAGGAATGCACTGCGACTACTTGCTTTGAGATGATTTGGTGTGGAAGAAACAGATCGCGCTAAATCAGATTCTGGTGCGGAAGCTAGCTTTGCCAGGGAATCTTCGAGCTTATTCTTTACGCGAAGAATGTGGATTATTTCATGTTTGCTTAGCTTTGAGAGTAGGATTAGTACTCGAGATTTGTATAAAGCCATTCGCTCTTCTTTCGCCTCGAACTCACCGAGCACTTGATTGACCATGAGCTGAGAGTCACTATGAATAAGTAAATTATGTATCGAGAGTACATTTGCTAGTTCGAGGCCGACGATCAAAGCCTCATATTTTGCTTCATTGTTAAAGACGTGCGTGTCAAATCGTAAAGCATATTGAAAATGCCACCCATCAAGAGCAGTTAAGATCAAGCTGGCTCCGCTACCTGTGGTGCATGAAGACCCGTCCACAAAAAGCGACCAGGGGGTCTGGTCGCTGGTCGCAGGGTCATTACCAGAGGAAGAATCTACTGGAGTCGAATACGTGAATTCAACGATGAAATCAGCCACTGCTTGACCCTTAATGGCGGTTCTTGGACATAATGAAATGTCGTGCTCACTGACCTCAATCGTCCATTTAATCAATCGCCCTGAAACCTCAGGCTTTGGAATGACTTGTCTTAGTGGATGATTCGTAGGTACCAATATAGAGTGAGCTTGGAAATATGGTCGTAATTTTTGAGTTGCAGTTACTAAGGCGAGAGCTAATTTCTCAATATTAGAATATCGAGTTTCGGTATCCACCATCGCTCGACTAATATAATAAATGGGCCTTTGGACCCCGGAATCTTCTCTTATTAATGCGTCACTAACGGCAGTAGAAGACACAGATAAATAAAGAAGGAGCTGCTCATGTAAAACTGGTTTTGATAAGATAGGAGGCGTGCTCATATATTGCTTCAGTTGTTGAAACGCTTCTTCGCACTGTGGAGTACTTCATACCCAGTCGGTTTTTGCGGTAGCTCGAAGAAGCTTAAAGAAAGGAAGACACTTATTAGAGGCACACGAAATAAACCTTTTCAATGATGCAATGCGACCAGCCAATCGTTGGACATCTTTGAGTGTGGATGGAGACTTCATTTCGATCAAGGCTTTTATTTTCTCGGGATTGGCCTCGATCCCTCGTTGGCCAACCATGAACACAAGAAATTTTCCGACGAAGACTCCAAAAGCACATTTTTCTAGATTTTACTTCATTCGATACTTCCTCATCAAGTCGAAGACTTCTTAGAGATCTGCGAGGTGGTCATTTGCTGCGACACTTTTCACGAGCATGTCGTCGACAAAAACTTCCATATTCCTACCGATTTGCGCTAGCGAACATTTTATTGACCAAATGTTGATAGGTGGCTCCTGCATTCTTGAGACCAAAAGGCATTACCTTGTAGCAATACAGGCCGCGGTCAGTGAAAGGCAGTGTGTTGACTATCAGGCGGATGCATCATAATTTGGTTATAACCAGAGTAGGCATCCATGAAACTGAGCAGGGCATGCCCCGCTGTTGAATCAACCAATTGGTCGATGCAGGGAGTCAGAAAACTATCCTTTGGGCATACTTTGTTCAGATCAGAGTAATTCATGCACATTCTCCACTTACCATTAGTTTTTCGAACAAGGACCACGTTCGCGACCCATTCTGGGTAGTCAACTTCCTCAATGAAATCGACAGTCAACAACTTTTCGACCTCAGTTTTAATCACCATTTACCTTTCTGCGGTGAACGCTCGTCGACGCGGATGAACGGGTTTGTGCTTCAGATCAACATTCAGGCTGTGGACTATAACGTTGGGGTCGATACTTGGCATGTCACTGTGAGACAAAACAAATACATCTTGATATTCGGTGAGAAAATGAATAAGATTTTCATGAAAGACATCACTCAAAGAAAATCCAATGTAAACCTTCTTGGACGAATTATCTTTGGATAAATGGATTTCGACTGTCTCTTCCCTCGGGGTACCTGATTGAAGAGCATTCTCCCTTGGGTCCAACGTTGTAGCTATCGGGAGATCCTATCAGATCTCCTGTAATCATCATAATAGGGGCGACTTGGGCATTCTTTTGATTTTGTGCAGCGATTTCATAGCATGCTCGAGCTTCTTTCTGATTCCCTCGTACAACCCCGACTCCATTTGAAGTAGGGAATTTGATGCAAAGGTACAAGGGGTGTAAAGCTACTCCTATCTTGGTGAGCGAAGGTCGACCCAAAATAGCGTTGTACGCTGATCTGATCCACCACGAGGAAATTAACGAAGACTGTGGTTTTGGCTGGACTTTCTTCGAAGGTGACCGAAAGGTCGATGCTTCCTTCCGGTGTTATAACTTCGCCCCTGAAGCCTGTTAGTGCACTTTTCTGTGGCATACTAGTGCACCTTCTTTGTCAATTACTTAGGTCAATGAGTCTAGTGTCGGTTGAGCTTAATGAAGACAAAGACTGAAGACTAGATAAGAAGGAACAGGTAAAAGTGATGCCTTGGTGAGCCCTAACCTAGTACCTACCCAAAACCATTAACCTCTACATGACCATGACCCAATAGGCATACCCTTAGTCATCTTAGATTGGCCCTAGGTGTCCCAAAAGATCACCAAAAGAATGGCCAAAGAGGTTGCATGTTTGTTGAAAAATAGAAAATTACAGTAGGAAAACATGCTTGGCCGGGCGCCCGACATAGAGTGAATCCGTCCATATGAGTTGGCCCAAAACCAGAGGGTCACTGGGCGCCTGACCAGAACCTGTCCAGGTGCCCGACCAATGCACAAAACGTCCAGCAGCACATGACCTAGTCTGGATTGAATTCTAAGCGCCCGACCAAATGTCCACCAAGCGCCCGATCAGTGAAAGAAAGGCCATCGGGCGCCCGACCTGCTAAAAAACAGTCCAGCATTTAAATTCATTTTATGGACCGGATTCTGGGCGCCCAACCCAATCTGACTGGGCGCCCGACCTTGCGCGAATCTGCCCGTTATTTGACCATTGGGAAGAACTTTATAAAAGCGGGGGATTCGATTTTAGGGCTAAGAGATGGGATTTTGAGGAGATAGAAGCCACCATTGCTAGAGACCATCAGAGGCTCTATCCCAAACCCAAAGCAAGTCATTCTCCTTGTGTTTTCATCACAAGCTTGGGCCATTCAATGGCATCTTGAGAATGGACTTGTTCCCTCTTGATTTATAGGGTTTAGACACCTTGATCATAGTTAAATCCCTTGTCTAAACACTGCCTAGGAGTCCAAATAGGTGTATTCCTCTAAGAAACCCATTTCCTACCATTTGTGGAGGTTTCACCATTCCTTAGCACCTTGGGCATCTCCAATGGAGCATCACATGCAAGGTAGCTGATCTTGGAGCTGAAGCCTTATCAAAGCAGCGGCGTCAAAGATCGGGGGAGCACACGGGGAGCTGATTCAAGCACGGGAGAGCGAGAAGAAGCAACCCAAAGCAGCGCCTACAAAGGGGCTCGATCCGACAAGTAGGGTTGTCTTGTTAGGAGTCCATCCACTCAATTTCCTGTGGGAGTTGAGTGTAGAGTTTGTTTGACAAACTCAAACTAGGGTCATTTGCCGATCCTTGGCCTGTTAATCGGCCTAAAATCTAGGGACGTTAGTCGTTCCTTGGCCTGTTTGTTGGCCTAAAGACTAGGGGTTATTCAGCACTCCTTGGCTCGTTTGCCGGGCCTAAATTTAGGGACGTTAGCCGTTCCTTGGCGCGTTAATCGGCCTAAACAAAGTCTCCAAGGGGGAGCTACCAACATGGGTGCAAACGTGTAGGTTGGGAGGAACCTGTAAACTCCCCGGTTGGGTGGATCCGAGTTAAAACACCTTGGTTGGGAGGAACCAGATTTAAACTCCCCATTGAATGCCAGTGTGCTCAAAGGGGTTGAGTACTTGAACCAGGAGTGGAGTAGACAAGTAGTCGAACCACTATACATCCTTGTGTTTGTGATTGTTCTTGAGCACATTTCTCTTTATGCATGGTGTTTAATTGGTTAAATATGTATGCTTAGCTAGGAATGTATGCTAGGCACTTGATAGGCACATCCACTACTTTTCTTGACGCTTGAGAATCTCCCCCACAAGCTGGACTTCAGCAATGGTCCGGATCTCACAAGTGGGTTTAGCATCTTCTTGCGAAGGATGATGTTGAGGCGACTTTTTCCTTTGTGATGGAGCTTCCGTTCTTTTAGGTGACCGACCTTGTTGCGCAACGTAATCCCGAAGATGACCCTTCCGAATTAGAGCTTCAATGTGATCTTTTAATGATATATAATCTTTGGTGTTATGCCCATGATCTTTGTTGAAATAGCAGAACTTCCTTTTGTCTCTTTTTTAAGGATCGGACTTGATCCTTGGAGGCCACTTCACATAATGTTTGTGCTTGATCTCCATTAATACTTTCTTAGGAGATTGGTTAAGAGGTGTATAATTATGATATTTACCAGAGCAGGGCTTCTTAGGGGAACGGTCCCGTCGATCACGCTGGTATTTCTTATCAGGAGGAGAGATCTCCTCAGACTCACGCTTCTTGCCCTGTGTACCATGACACACTAGAGCAACTTCTTCTGCATTGATATACTTTTAGGCTTTGGCTTGGAATTCTGTCATGGTTTTAGGAGAATTTTTATCCAGGGCGAACTGGAATTTATCGCTTGTGATTCTGGCTATAAGGACGGTGAGACCTTTGTCTTCAGTATAACCTTCAGTCTGGACGGCTTTTGCAGTGAACCGAACTGTGAACTCCTTGATTGTTTCCCCATGTTGTTGTTTTAGATCCGATAAATGAGATGCAGGCTTTTTGGTACGGATGCTTGCCATGACCTAAGAGAGGAAGAGATCCGATAATTGGGAGAAGGATTCGATAGATCGAGGTTTTAGGCATTGAAACCATGTAAGTGTTGCATCTTTTAAGGTTAAGGAGAAAGCCCTACACATAATTTCTGAACCGTATCCTTCTAGCTTCATAAGAGATTTATACATCTCCAGATGTTCAAGGGGATTGTTGATACCTGTGTACAGTGCGATGCTGGGCGTTCGGTATTTCCTAGGCAATGGGGCCTCTATAACCTCGTGAGTGAAGGGAGATTCAGATCGGTGGATTGATGCAAGAGCAATAGGTGGGAGGTTGGACCGATACTGCTGCTCCATATCAGCGAAGCGATCTTCGATTCTCTTGAGATCTCCTCCCCAAGGTAAAGTGTAACTCGAGGTCTCGACAGTTGATCCATGAGATTGTTGTTGCTGGGAGGTGCTGGAGTGTATGGATTGTGGAAGAGGTACCGAAATTTGATTACCAAGTGGCATTCGATTTGAAGGAGGATTTGGTTCGGTTCGGGGCTCACCTGTAAAATGTTTGGAGGCTATTGGTACAGATCGCAATGGCGGCCCTTCTGGGTTGCTGCGGTTCAGGAAAATGCTGATCAAACTGATTAGCACTACGTGAAAAAGCACTAAATTTGACGGTCCAAAACCGTCAAATTTTCAACAGTCCGTTACGCTCGAAATATTTCGACGGTCCACACTCGTCAAACTCGTATTTGCATAATCGGCGGTTGTGAACCGTCGAAAATAATTCGACGGTTGATAACCGTCGTCTGTGGTTCGAATATCGTAGGATGTTTCGACGGCTAATAGCCGTCGCAAAAAATTCGACGGTCCTAACCCGCCGTTCTGGGTAAAAATTATAGGAAATTTCGACGGTGCTGGACAGTCGAGAAATAAATACGACGGTTCAGAACCACCGAATTGATGTCTGCACGAAAAAAAATCACCTCTATTTTGGTAGGGGTTGTGCCCCAATACATCCTATAAACCCTGTAATTCGTAAATAATTTAGAAAACTACAACATTTACTAACACAATATCCAAGTACAATCCTCCACATACATAACACAATATACAAGTACAATCCTCCACATACATAACACAATATAACCACAATCACATAATATAACCAACACAATACAACTACAATCCTCCACAATCACATTACATAACCAACACAATACAACCACAATCCTCCACAATCACATTACATAACCAACACAATACAACCACAATCCTCCACAACTATAAACCTCCGCAACCACAATCCTCCACACCCACAATCCTCCTCAAGTACAAACAATCCACAACCACATTCTCCACAAGTACAAAAGAGTACAATCAACTTACAATATACCATCAACCAATCGAATTTATGTCTGCATAAAAAAAAATAACCTGATTTAACGAGGGTTGTGCCCTGATACATCCTGTAAACCTGTAATTCATAAATAATTTAGAAAACCAACATTTACTAACACAATAGTGGCTAGGATTACCTGTGCAACATGCATCTGGCATAAGGCCAATGGATGAATGACACAATTCAAGTATGTGCCCACATTAGTGACTGATAACTTAGACATTAGAGTTTGGAACTATATACTTGCCATATAATTTATGTATAAAATTAATAAATAAAAAATAAAAAAACCCTCTTTTATCTTCCATTTCTTTTCAAACTATGGATAAATTACATGCATTATCTCATAGTTTTTAAGTTTTGAACTCCTTAACAATATTCCAGGCCTGTTTGATTTTCCAATTTTGCTATGAAATGCAATGAGTCATTGTTACTTCCAACTGTTTATTTAAAACTGGAAAAAAATGGCCCATAAATCAAGAGTCAAATACACCTGTAGCCTGAAAAGCCGATGAGATAGTACTTCCTAGGGCTGTCTACTTCATTGCTCGAAGCAATCATTACATTTTTCACATTATAAGTGGGTGAAACAAACAATGTAGCAAAATCTTCATTATAGTAAAATATGATTACAGAAGTAAATAATCATTACCCATTTACAGCCATTTACCATTGTAATTGGAAAACGAAAAGTCCCTTAGGGCCCATGTTATGCACCTACGCATTGTAATCCTTGCCTGATCTGTTATGCACCTAACAAAATTGTTGAATTGACACAAAGTTAGCAGGAATAAAATAAGCAAATAGGCAGAAAAATGACTCAAAACACAAAGCAATATTACAAGTAGCAACATAGTAAAGCCTGAGCGTTGTTAACAAATATTTTAAGAATATTTGGTTATGGTTATGGTAGAAACCATGCAATGGTTATGATAGTAATAAGATTGAAAAATAAAATGGATATTAAAAATTGGCATCAAACATTTCTCACCTTCGCTTTTGAAATGAGACGACCCTTGGATTCAACCTTCATGTCAACTATAGACATCAAAATCTCTACTGCATGATGGAAAAAACAGATTATTACTGTTATTATTTTCACTTCACAAGCATCGACAAGGTAACATGATAGGCAACAACTGAATTGGGCTTACTCTTCTCAATAGCCAGCCCTCTTTCCTTCAGAATCTCCGCGATTGTGACAGCTATAGTGATCACTGAGGTAGAAAAAGAAAGAAAGTTGAGCTAAGGACATGAGGCTGCATTGAAAGTCACACAAAATCCAAGGGTCGTATCAATATGATCCAAAACTTCCGCCGACTCCCTAAGATTTCAATGGTGGGTGTTCTGTCCAATTGTTTCTTGTGGTGTGGGCTCCTTGAGGAGTGGATCTAATTCATTTTTGGGTGAGAGCTGCTGAAACTGATGGGTAGTGCGGGTTTTACACAGACAATGCAGTGGGCTCCACAGAGCTTTGTGTTGCGAGAAACTCGCCTCGGGGTTTGGCTTTTAGGCTCAATTCCTAGCATGAGCTGATCCAACAGATATGGCCAGAGAGGATTTCGCATGGATATCACCACAAAAGCACGATCTCCTTACAACAGTTTGGCGGATGCGAGTATGGACGCAAAGCATCCATGCAGATCTGCAGCTGGCCTCACCGTGATGTATTTCTCTGTTTATCTAGCCTGTCCATCCCTTTTCTAAGATCATTTTAAGGCATATTTATTATAATTAAGATCACTCACACTATTTATTGTATTTATTTAATGAGGGTTGTTCCCCAATACATCCTATAAACCTGTAATTCATAAATAATTTAGAAAACTACAACATTTACTAAAACGAAATACAAGTAGCTGGTTTCTTTTGATAAAAAAAAAAAGAAATTACAATAATGGCACCTCTAGCCATTGTTGGTACATGCCTTGATAGATCGACCCATCTAAGACGATGCAAATAAAGACGTTATAATTGCCAAATGAAAGAAATCAATCCAACATTCATCAAAACTAAGGATTAACAATACAAGTTATAAATAATTGTTTAAAGGGAAACTACAAACACATCCCCAGTTTAGTTAATATAAATGTTCACAGATCAAGATGCAGAACAGTGGAACCTATTTGGACCAATACTTGCAAGAAAAAAAATTCACAAAGAAGCCAAGACCCATGAGATCGAACCTGAGAATTCACAAGTACTTTTAGTGTTGGACCCTTAAAAAGTTTTCCTGTAAGAAACTACTTGGCAAGCTCACAACACTTTTTGGGGTATTCCTATCCATACAAGTTCCTTCAGATGAACCAAGGCCCTTCATCCACCCACCATTTTCTCTACAGCCCTCTGCAAAACTATCCTTGAGCATAAAAACCTCATTTGCATGTGATATGTTCTGGATAGCTGGAGTCTTTCTTTGATAACAAACTGAGCTGCTTCCTTAGAAGAAAATTGTTTCCTGCATCTCGACATTTTCGGATAGCTGATAAAATACATAAACAGCCATTAGTGCATTATATCTTAATGCCTATTACAAAAGAAGAAGGAAAAAACAAAAAGGAAGAAAGAAGAAAGATGGTTTTACGTATTAACAATCAAGAAAGAAAAATAAGGATAAATGAGTTACGGAATAGCACGAGTCATACCAATGAAAAACAAGGACCAACTATCATGAATATCAATTAATAATCCGCATTATAAAATCAAACGACTCTTCTATGGAACTATTTTCTTCTACAATAGTCACTAACAATTACAAATTGTACCTGCTGCTCAATAGCACAATAGTCACTAACAGTTACTAATTGAAGATACCAAAAGCACAATTAGTCACTAACAATTACAAATTGTACCTGCTGCTCAACATTCTTGGATCCGAGCATGTTACTAGATGCAAGCATGGAACCCACAAGCTGTTAAGTCGTGTAAATGCGTGCGACTATTGTCATGATTAAAAAGGAAAGAAAAATCCCTCCAAGTAGAGCAAAAGATGTCAACTTCCGACCTTTTGTCATGATTAAAAAAAATAAGAAACCTTGCTAAAAAAACACTTTTACATTTGGAAAAAAAATAAGAAACCTTGCTGTGCATGATTTTTTCCCCAAAAAGAATAAGTTTGAAGACATACACTCCCATGGAAGCAATGTATGGTTTCTTTTCAGCCTCCTCTCGTGACAGCCCCATAACCATAGTATCCACCGCCCAAGGAATTTTTAAATGAAGATCATAGAAAATTGTAGAATCGCTTCATACTCATAAGCTCTGATTTTAGTCTAATCCTATCAGCAGATGCAAACATAAGACATCAGGAAAAGTGTGATAATTACCATTGCCTTCAATTCCTCTCCTTCAGGCTTTTTACTAAAGAAAAGAACCCTTCCTTTGATGTCCATCTCCATTAAACCAAAGTCTGAAGGCGTGGCTGTAAAGGAAGAAATATACTCCAAATTAATATAAACCATACATCTCAAAAGCTCAGAGAAACATATGGAAATAAAAAGCTTATTCTACGCAAGTAAAAGAGGTAAATGACAAGGATGGTAAACATGGTGAAAGTTAGAAGTACAGAAGGTATCAACTAAGTATATAGGCAAATACCACAACATATCTCATCATTCACGACTTCTAAAACCATCTTCATTTTCATATTGCTTGAAACATGGGAAATGGTAATTACGCACTTATCTACTATTCATCCCTAGTCAATGGGCAGGCCACATTGTGCAAAAGCAGTTGATGGCTCAAACATGGATTGAAGACTACAACACAGACCAACTCATTCAGTCCTCAGTCGAGTCAGGACTTGGATGAGTTGGCCAATTCAGACTATACTTTTAATGTTGACTCATGGTGCTGATGGATCAGACTTGACCAAGTCCCAAGTATGCAATGCAGAGGTTTAACCCAGACCTGCTAATGGCATGTGTGGTCTCTCTAAGTTGACTGGCCTAATTTTTATCCTACGTGACATCCAGGTTGGGACCAACCTTTTGCATGCCTCCGATGTCATATACACATGACAGTCGAACCTGAACAGTAATCCTGGGCCAGCCGAACCTGCAAAATTCCATGTGAACAAAACTTATGAGGTCCCAAACTCCCACATCGCATATGATAAGCAAAGGGGGTTATCTGACCTCCAATAAGAATTGATCCCCTGTCCACATTTGGTGTATAGAAGCGGCCCACCTGACCTCAAAACCAGGCTGATTTTCAGGGTAATGGCAGATATACAGTAGTGCTCACCAGACCAGCATCCCAGATCTCACAAGCATGTGCCACATTGACACATACAGGGATAGTGGGTTGGAAATTCTACTCCTGCCTCAATTTTAGAAATCAGAATTCTCATCAAATAACCTACAAAATATTAGCAAACTATTAATCTAAACTTTTAAGCCGTCAATGCATAAAATCTAATGAAAACTTATAGTTGCATCACATTGCATAAACATAAAAACTATTTGAGCGTCCTTACAGTTGCATCACAGTCAAGAACAACAACCAAGTACCTGCATCCGATAACCCAACATATTAATGAAACGAGGAATATAAAAAGGAAGAGAAAATACCAACATCTTGTAAACTAGGAAATTTTAAATTGGGAAGGTCTAGAGGGTTAGACTCTGCACACATTTTCCACCATTTGTTACTTGGTGGTGACTCATCCACCACATTTTCAATCTGAACAGTTTTCTCTTAAAATACACGGTTAGGATTAGATGATATGCATGGTTAGAACTACATTAAAGTGTCCCTTGCTTAAGAAGTATATATGCATGCAAAGACTTCATTAATAGTTATGTTGGCATTAATAAGTAAATAAAAATGATTTCATTGGCTTAGCAAGTGTTGCCTCTTTTTCTTTCTTCCTCTTCTTCTTTTTGTATAGGTTGCCTATGTTAGAAGGAAGAAGAGCAGGGAAACATTGTAATTAGTAGCATGACAGGTGGTTTGATTTTCAAGAAGAAGGCATGTACCTGCATCCAAATCAAAATTCTCCTTTTTTTTTTCCAGATTTGATTGCGTCAAGCTTTACATATCAAATTCTCTCACCTTCTCCGATTTGGTTCTGTCAACTTTTCAGTGAAGTCTCAACAGATAGTACCCACCATCAGTTGCCCTTGGGCCAAAACTAACAACTGTTTGAGAACATTGGTCTAGGGGGTCCACCACATGGATTCGCCATGCTCGAAAGGCAAGGCCAACAAATAGGTCAATGTCCTTAGCATCATCCTACATATGTTGACAAAAATAAGCTTGGGTCTTGAAAAAGGGTGCCAAAAAACATCAGCCATCATATATACAGAGGCTGTTTTTCACTTTTGTCGCCATCTTAAATGTAATTAGTGTTTGTCACTTACCATTTTGAAGACATGAGATTTAAGCCTATGTTACCTTTGAAGACACGAGATTTAAGCCTATGTTACCCTCTACATGAATTGGAGTTTATCTCATCAAAAGATAGAAGTGGAACAACCAAGAAACAAATATTCAAGGTAGAAGAAAGAATGTCAATGACAACACAGTCCAATTAGATGACATAAAGAAAATCCTTGTGTTTTGGGGCAAACCTTCATTTTTAGACCCCTGTGGCGGACCCTACAAATACCCGTTTGGTTAACCACCACTGAGGTTTTGTAGCCCTCATAAGTGAGAGTATAAATGACCTCCTACACCCCCAAAGTGGGTCCCATGTGGTCGGTGAACAGCCCCCAAAATGGGGCCAGCAATAGTTGTGTAGAAACTGTGCAGAAATTCCAAGTACCCATATTGGGCCTTGCACCATAAATTCTAAGCACACTTTCAGCGGGCCCCACCTTAGGGGTTTTGATGCCCATACATAGGGCTATCAAAAGGTCATATCCTCTCGCCCAAAGTGGACCCCATGTGATCGTGAATCAGACCAAAAAATGGGCCCGACCAATTTCTGCACAAGATGAAAACTGAAAATCTGTTCTAACTAATTGGGGTCAGCTTATGAATCCCTTTCCACCATCCTAACTAATTGGGGACAGCTTATGAATCCCTTTCCACCATCCTAACTAATTGGGAACATCAATCATGGTAAGCCTTATCCCAACTAATTGGGGTCAGCTTCATGAATCCTTTCCCACCATCCCAACAATCATGGTATTCAAAGAGATTACATCTGGTTGGGACATTTCACCAAACACACGGTGGGCATCCTGGACGTATCTGCATTTGCAGTACATGTTGCCCAAGCTATTGGCAAGGAAGAGAGAAGTTTCAAGTATGGTCTTTGAGTATTCGAGAATGTATAGAATGAATAGGGTTTTTTTTTTCACCTGATCTTCCTTCAAGTTTCTCAGTAATGAGATTCTAGCTTTGAGTACCATATTGGGCAACAAGCTCCTTGAGCTCGGCATCTTCAGCTGGCCTCGAACGGCCTCTAGCAGAGAGCTTGGAGTACTGCCGCCTACCTACAAAGCACACCTATCATTAGAAACTTAAGGCAAAAGAAAAAAGAAAAAGAAAAAGAGGAGAAGAGAAGGAAACGACTACATACCTCGCTGGTGGATAGAGATTGCTGGTAGAGAGTCGATGAAGACAAATCGCCGGTAGAGAGCCATTGTCAGAAGGATCAACAAAGGAGATCTATTGCCGTTTGGGTGGTGAGAGAGAGAGAGAGAGAGAGAGAGAGAGAGAGAGAGAGAGAGAGGGCTGGGATTTGGGGATTTTGTTTCTGGCGGGAGTAGGGGCGCGGATTAGCTACTGGCAGGTTGAGTAGCGATTTTAGCTACTGAAGTGATGTCATCATGTTCTGTGGGCTTCAGCATGATGTATGTGTTGTATCCAAACCATCCATTTGTTGGGAGAAATCATTTCAAGGCATGCATCAAAGAACGAGGCAGATCCAAACCTTAAGTGGACCTCACCACATAAAACAGAGGGGAGGTGACATCCGCCGTTGAAAACTTCTTAGGGGACGATTAAGTTTTCGATCAAGCTAATATTTGTGTTTTACCTTCCTCCATGTCCGTGTGAACATATAAACAGGTTGGATCTCAAATAAACATCATGGTGGGCCTAGGAAGTTTTCAACGGTGGATGTCACTGTCCCCACTGTTTTCTCTGGTGAGGTCCACTTGAGATTTGGATCTGCCTCATTCTTTGAGTCATACCCTAAAATGGTCTCTCCAAATGGATGGACGGTGTGAACACAACACATACATCATGCTGAGGCCCACAGAACATGGTGACGTCACTTCAGTAGCGAGATTCACTACTCAACCTGTTAGTAGCTAATCCGCGTCTTGAGAGTAGGGTTTTCAGCGATTTGGGTAGGGACGTACTGCCACTATCCAGGGGCTAGTGGTCGGTGCTCTATGGGCCCCACCAAGATATATGTATTTTATCCATGCCGTCCAGCCATTTTTACGGATCATTTTAGTACTTCATCCATAAAATGAGGCAGTTCTAAATCTCAGGTGGTCAAACAGTAGTGATTTAATGTCTACCATTAAAAACCACGTCCTAGGGCCCACTGTAATGTTTACTTCACATCCAACCTGTTGATTAGGTCACACTTCACATCCAATATTTTGTGGGCCCCACCATGATGCATGTGTTGTATCCACACCGTCCATCCATTTGGAGAGATCATTTTATGACATGTGCCAAAGAATGAGTTAGATCCAAATTAGGAGTGGACCCCACCACAAAAATTGGTGCAGATTGAACGCCTACCATTAAAAACTTCCAAGGGCCATAGAAGTCTTCAACCAAGCTGATATTTGTGTTTTCCCTTCGTTGATGTCTGTGTTAACTTATGAACAGATTGGATCTCAAATTAACAATCATGGTGGACCTTAAGAAGGTTTTAGTGGTGGGCATCACTCTCCCCACTGTTTCTTGTGGTGGGTCCACTCATGCTTTAGATCTGCCTCATTCTTTGGTGCATGCTCCAAATTGATCTCCCCAAATGGATGGATGGTGTGGCTACATCACATACATCATGGTGGGGCCCATAAACACCGTTTCCTATCATGTGGTCCACCTGAGATTTGAATCTACCTAAATTTTTGGACCACATCCTAAAATGGGCTAGAAAAATGGATAAACCACATGGATATACATCAAATCATTAAGGTGGTCGCAAGGTAAGGGATTAGGAAGGTGCATCATTGGCTCAAATCAAGCGATCATCAGTAATGCACACTATTCAATCATCAATCGAGAACTTAATGAAACAATTTACATTGGTTTGTATAGTTCAATCGTTGATTGGATGTTGCTCAGATGGTCGACAATACTTTGCATCGTCTGATCATTGATTGAGAGGTCAATCGGGTAACCGTCAGTGATGTGCACTATTCGATCGTCGATCGGGGACTTGTTGAAATGATGTAAGATGGTTTTCATCGTTCAGTAGAGGATTGGATGTTGATTGGATGGTCAACAATACTTTATGTCGTCTGATTGTTGGTTAGGAGGTCGATCGGGCGATCGTCAGTGATGTGCACCATTCTATCGTCGATTGGGGACTTGATGACACGACCTATGGTGGTCTATACCGTTCGATCGTTGATTAGAGGTTGATCAAATGGCTGACATCACTTTGTGTCGTCTGATGATTGATTGGGAGATCGATCGAGTGATCATCGGTAATGCACATTGTTCGATTGTCAATGGAGAACTTAATGAAATGATCTATGTTGGTTTGTACCATTCGATCGTTGAGTGGAGGTTGATCGAATGGTCGACAACCCTTTGTGTCGTCTCATCATTGATTGAGAGGTCGATTGGGCAATTGTTAGTGATGTGCATTGTTCAATCGTCGATCGGGGTCTTGATGAAGCGATGTACGATGGTTTTTATTGTTCGCTGGAGGATTGGAGGTTGATCGGATGGTCGATAGCACTTTTTGTCATCCGATCGTTGATTGGGAGGTCGATCGGGGTGATCGTTGTTGATGTGAACCATTCGATTGTCGATCGAGGACTTGATGACACGATCTATGGCGGTTTATATTATTCAATCGTTGATTGGAGATTGATTGGATGACACATTTCTTGGATTTTCATGAGGTCAGCAAGTCGCAGTGCAATTTTGAACAAAACATTTGGCTTAATTTAGAATTCTGATCTAGTTACTTTATTCTACTCATTAATATCTTTCATTTGACTGGTCACTCACCTCAATCGGATTTCGGATGAGAAAGATATTAGGTGGACAAAATTGATTATCAACAATATGATGGGTCATATCTTGCAATCCAACAGTTAGATTTGAGTAAAAGTTAGTCTAAACATCTGAAGTCATTTACTCTTCAATGTTGACAGATCAGATTGTCCAAAATCTGACTAGATCTAGAAAAACTGATCATGCTTATTTAAATAGTATTTTGGATGGATCTAATTTGTTTCATGTCATATTGGGCTGAATTTTGTTCTATAACCTATTTAGCACGTTCCAAATAAATCTGACCGTTCAAATTAACTTTAGGATTTCCTGATCATAGAATTTGATCAATCTCATCATTATAAGTTATTCTTGCAGTTCTACATCATTATACTTAGGCCATCATTTTTGGTACAAGTGAACTTGTGGGTATGCATAAACCAATATCATAGGCAGGTAACTCAATGACTGATTTTTTATTTTTTATTTTCAACCATTCAATAAATGTCCACTAGTAAATTTTGTCCACTCATTTCAAATTTCTCAATTTTTTTCAATCTCAAAAAAATATTTTTAAATATTTTTTTCAAACATTTCAATTTTTTTAAAAAGCTTAATTTTTTTTTTCAAAATCTCAGTCGTTTTTTAAAATCTCAATCATTTTTTTTCCCAAAATTTTGAACTTTCTCAAACTTATCATAAAACGCTTTTTTTTTTTCAAAATTATCAATTCTATTCAAACATATCAATTTTTTCAAGATGTAATTTTTTTAAATGTTTTTTTTTAAATTTCAATTGTTTTTTTCAAAATCTATTTTTTTTCAAACATTGCAAAAAAAATTCCGAACTTTTAAACTTTTTCTTTTCTCAAAATCACAATTTTTTAAAATATTTAATTTTCTTATTCAAAATGTTAATTTTTGTGTCAAAACCCCAGTGATTTTATAAATCTTAATGTTTTTTTTTAAATCTCAATTTTTCTCAAATATTGCCCATTTTCTTTTATCAAAATCCTAGTTTTTTTTTTTTTTTTTTTTTAATGTTAGATATATTTTTTTTTCAAAATCATAAATTTTTTTAATGTTGGATTTTCAAGATTTCGACGGTTCTAGACCGTCGACGTTTTCCCCGAGACTGTCATAATTTGACGGTAATTTAAGGCCCTATATTTGACTGCTTTAGACCGCCGAATGTTTTCGCGAGTAAACGAATTTTTTCTCGCTTTAATTTTCAACCGTGCTAATTCGACGGTCATTAACTGTCGAATTTCAGGCCCTAAATTCGACGACTTTAGACCGTCGAATTTGTTCAGCGCGTTAATTTCGACCGAGATAATTCGACTGTCAGTAACAGTCGAATTTCAGGTCCTAAATTCAACGTCTTTAGACCGTCGAATTGTTTCGTGTGGTATATTCAACGGTTCGGGACCGTCGAATGGCGGAGTTGAATTTAGTGCTTTTTCACGTAGTGTAGATAAGGTTTGAAGCCCAGCTTTGAGATTAAGAAGTGTGTTTCCGACGAAACGCATAATGTCGTCTTGACTGCTGGATACATTGTGAAATGGATTTTGTGATAGCAAGTTGGACTCTATCGGGGGAACGCCCGTCAAGGCAGTTTGAGGGAGATTAGGTGCTAGTTTAGGGATGTCAAGTGGAGGTAACGTCTGCCTTGAAGTAGAAGGGTGAACCGTCTTTTTGGGAGGCATAGTGGGAGATAACGATTAGCGATGAGAATGGCTTATTCTGAAAGCGTTCCCACAGACGGCGCCAATCTGTTTACGTCTAATTTAGTAACAGGATAACAGGATCCTCCATTCATTTACTTTCCTTTGAGCAAGCTTCTTTCCAAACCTGAAAGACTAAAGGAGAAAACCAAGGTTGGCCGGCGTCTAGCCATAGGCCCTCCGAAGCTTAAGTTAGATGAGATATGGCTGTAAAGTAAGAGGTAGGAAATGAGCTTAGAGGTTGTGTACTTTTATCATCTATGGAGTCATCTATTTATACAGATCTGGGTGATCCAATCTGTTATTCAAGCCATTAAGATCACGGCTAATTTCAAGGGATAAGATGCTTATCTTGTTTTATCCTTAAATAAAGAGATCTAACCACTCTAGACGTCTAGATGATTACGCCTCTTGATGGAAATATTCGGAGGCTATGAATGGAAACAAGCCTAAAACCGCCCTGTACGGGCTGCTGATACTAGAAAGGTCGGGGATGCTTGGGCTCGAGGATAACTGGTCGTACGTCGAGATGCGACCCCTTTCGACGACCACGAGCCAAGCTGCTCGTATGCTAGGATGATGTGGTCGGAGATTTGAGATGGAGTATAAATGGAGAGGACTTGCGGTTGGACAAGCTGGTCGCGACTTCTGCTGATCACTTTTTGCCCATATCCCTTCGACGGCCAACTTTATCCTACAACAGCCTCTAAATTTGAGCTCAACGTCTTCATAAGATGACGAGTAAGCTTGATTTGATTGTTCATCTTCATACTCTTTCCATAATTCCTCAAGTATTTGTGTATACATGTCATCACAAGAGGAAGACATTTTAGGGTGATTGTTAATAACCACAGTTGATTCTTCCCTTGAACAAGGATAATGGTGGTTTCCTTAATTAAGACCGTACACATTGTAAGATGAAGCGTTATATGATGGTTGATAGGCATATCTCATACACATGATCACACATTGTCTTAACCAGTTGACCAATATTCACCCGTTCCTTTTGTTGTTGCACACCTCCTACCATAACCAGTGTAACACTTATGTTATTTTCAATTTGATAATCACGTAATATTTTCCCCGGATGAACATTATTTGATTTTGCTTCGCTCCGGTACTCCCCCATCGTCTTACGTTGTATCTCAATATGTTTATTACTTTCATTAATGTAAACATGCATCGTCTTACGTGGGGGTGTAGTGGAGGTTCTTTGAATCTCAGAAAAATGCTCATGCTTGGAGGGATCCCGATCACAATGAGTTTGGGTCCCCCAATCCGACGTCTCATCCTCTAAAAGGTACTTGTACGCACCATTCGTCCAATCATACATGATGAAATTTTAAGGAATTGAAAATTACCCTAATTTAAGAAAAAATAAAAAGAAGGGAGATGGGGAAGTGTTACCCAATAGAGTAAGATTTATGTTAGTAAACAATGTCCTACAAAATAAAATTAAAAAAGTTGTTAGTAATCTAGAAAAAAATTAGAAAACCTACTTCTAAAAAAACTGAAAATCTTACCTAACTAAGACTACTCTATACCTACTAGAACAATTAGACCCGTTTAACCTTTTCCCCAGCAACGACATCAAAAACTCGTTCGCTTACATCAAGTGCAAGGCTGCGATGTAGTAATAATTCTCGGTAAGACCAAGGTCGATCCATAGGGAAAGAAATAACCAATTCTAACTATTCTAATAACTAAAATCTAAGAAGTTTAGAAAAATAGTTTTTAACATAATATAGGAAAATATAAATTTGGGAAAAACTAGAGCATCAAGGATCCACTTGTAGTAGTTCAATCCATTCATCTAAGCACAATACAATTAGAATCAAAGTCCTATCTCTCATCTAATTGGATGATATAACATTCAAGCACAAACAATCCCACTTAAATCTGAAAGTAAGATTCTAGTTATAATGAAGCACATAAAATTTGAATATGTAGCCTTCGAAGTAATAACCATGCCTATGGACTATGGTATGCTCATGGATTACTACAATTCCAATCCAAACAAACCCATCATGGCAATCTCAGAGAATTGCAAGGAACTCATGTCCGGAGTACACAAACTCTCACAAATCTTCTAAAAATCCAAACTTTATTCAAACTAGAACTTAAAAATTCATAAATAGGTAAATGGTACCTGAAGAAACGGATTAAAGCATTAAAAATAACTGCAAACTTCACCTCTTAGCTCTAGCTAAGAGGTTAGCTAAAAGAAAGCATTAAAAACTAGAAACTAGAACTAGAAGAAGAAGAAAAGTAGTTGTAGGAGACTAGGAAGCCTCCTAGGTCTTGATCTCTTTGCTCCCCACGTTGTTAGATGCCTTAAGAAGGGAATGGAGGTAGCCTTTTATAAGAGAAATCCCTCATTGACTTGGAAACTTCGAGAATCCATGGAGTCCTTCCGCAATTTGGAAACTCGAAATTAAAAATCGGAGTTTCTTGAGCACCTTGGACATGTTTGGTGACCGGTCTGAGACCTATCTACGACCAGTCTTGCGACAGGTCTAAGAGATATTTTTTCATATTTTCTTCTTTTTCTCCTTTTTCTTTTTTGCTTCTTTCCTCCACCTCTTGGCACTTATTCTATTGATCTTATATGCATACAAAGTGACTCTTTTAGCATCATATTGGTGAAGTCTCTCTCTCAGTCATACAATCACAAAAATATGTATTAGATAAGTCTTTAAATATAAAAATCATGCATAATGAGTAATGAATTGGGGTTAGAATTGAAATTACGTCGGTAGTCTAATACGACACTTTCGGATGTGCAGAAGCTTAAAGAACAACTAGAATTATGTCTAAGTCCTATAAGGGGGGAGATTAGGACCTTTTGAAATTCTTTTCGCCTACTTACACAATTTAACACATTAAACTAAGTAAGCAAGAACACTTCGGCTTCCAAACTTAAGTGGGTCTAATCACAAGACTAGCATATGGTTTAAGCAATAAACAACCTAGTCTAAGCATACATAGATAATCAAATGATTTAACTAATCAAGGTCCTAATCTATGCAACCTATGTAGACTTATGAGAATTGATCAATGAGCTCAAGTCTACACTACTTTGTGAAAGTACATCTTGTGTGTGGATGTGCCTATATAGTGCCTAGCATACATTCATATCAAGAATTCATAATTAAACAATTAAACATACAATGATAAGATATCAATGTGCTCAATTCAATCACAAACACAAGCATGTATAGTGGTTTGACTTTGGGTCTACTCCACTTTCGGTTCAAGTACTCAACTCCTTTGAGCACACCGGCATTTACTATCGAAGGTTTTAAATAAGGTTCACCTCTCAACCTTTACACGGAGGTTTTTTCGATTCACCTCTTGACCATAACCGGAGTTTTGGGTAAAGGGTTAACTCTCAACCCAATCGAAATTTTGGACATAGGCTAACTCTCAACCCGACGGACGTTCACTTCCGTGTCGGAGGCTCCCCCATGGAGACTTTATTTAGGCCTGGCAAATGAGCCAAGGAGTACCATATAACCCCTAGTCTTTAGGCCTAACAAACAGGCCAAGGAACGCCCAATGTCCCTAGTTCGAGTTTGACAAACAAACTCTACACTCAACTTCCACAGGGAATTGAGTGGATGGAATCTCAATAAAGACAACCTTACTTGTCGGATGAGCCCCTTGTTTAGCACCGCTTCGGGTTTCTTCTTCTCGTTCTCCCGTGCTTGAATCAGCTCCCCTTGTGCTCCTCCGATCGTGTTGCCGTTGCTTTGCCAAGGCTTCAGCTCCATCGATCAAAACGACTTGTGTTGAGCCTCTAATTTATACATTTGCCAACCCATTACATCACATTATATGCATGGTTTTCATGTTTAAAAGACTCATCTAATACATGTTTTTGTGATTGTAGGAATGAGAAGGATACTTCACCAATTAATGGTTAAAAGAGTCACTTTGTATGCCTTGAAGATCAAAGAAATAAAGGATATGAGATGGAGGAAAGATGCAATGCAATGGAGGAAGAAAAGTGTGGAAAAAGTCACAATTTACAGCCTGACCGGCCGGCCAAACCCTCCAGAAACAGAAAACTCTCTGGACTAATTTTATGTGGTCCGACCTGTCGTCTGACCGGTCGGATGACAGGTCGGCCATGCACTTTCAGAAGTCAGATTTCAAATATAGGCAGTCCCCTTTTTGGTTTTTTGTCCCAATTTTGGGGTCCCATCTTGATGATATTTGTAAATTCAACATGTCCATGTTGAAGAGGAGCTCGACGCCGAAATAACCCAAGTGGTTTCGTGTCGATCGGAGCTATGGATTGATGGTGGTGGCCAAAACAATACGAACTGTCCAGAAAGTTTCAGATTTCGCCTACTCAACATTGGAATGGTCCAGGTGGCCCATCATTGATGATATGAAGAATCTACTTTGACCATCTTCTAGACCACATCTATACATGAATAACGACAAAGTTTCAGGTCAAAAGTATGTGTGGCTTGATCGTACCGGTCGAAGAAAGATGGACCATCCAAAGAGATTCCAACTGCGCAGATCTTATAAAAAGTCCTAAGTGTTCTAATTTTCAGGCCATATTGTGGAATTTTTTTAGACAATCTAATCCTTTTATCATGTAGAGAAGGAAGTTTTCTACCAATGTTCAAAATTTGAGATCAATCCGACCTCTGTACACTCCGGAGTGTTGAAAGCAAGATGACTGGTTCTGAAGGTACCCGAATTGCGCGATTTTGAGAAGCGGTGGATGATCTGATTGATGGGCCCATTCAGAAGATAATCTTGGAAATCTAAATCATCTATGAGGAAGATCACATTAGAAGGAATCTACAAATCAAATTTGAAGGCAATCCGACCATTGGTTAAGCCGTACAAAGTGAAATAAATTCTGTTATGTTGCGGTACTCTTGTTGTATTATAAAAGGAGGTGCTCTCTTCTATTCCAAATCAGTCAAGGACGTGGGAAGCAAGGAGTTCAAGTCGTAGGAGGCTACCTAGCCTCCTACAGCTAGTTTTTCTTCCTTTTTTTAGTTCTAGTTCTAGTTTTAATATGCTTTTTCTTAGTTAACCTCTTAACTAGAGCTAGAGGTGAAGTTTATAGGTGGTTTCAATGCTTTAATTCTTTTAGTTCAAGTACCATTTTCTTAATTTTGGATTTTGAACTTCTAGTTTGAATAAAGTTTAGATTTTTAGATGAATTATGAGAGTTTGTGTACTTCGGACATGAGTTCCTTACAATTCTCTAAGATTGTCGTGATGAGTTTGTTTAGATTCGAATTGTAGTAACCCTAGAGCATGCCATAGTCTTTTGGCATGGCTGTTACTTTGAAGGTTACAAGTTTGAGTTCTATGTGCTTCATTAGAACTATAAATTTGATTTTCAGATTTAAGTGGGACTGTTTGTGCTTAAATGCTATACCATCCAATTAGATGATAGATAGGACTTTGATTCTAATTGTGTTGTGCTTGAATGAATGGATTGGTATTGAACTACTATAAGTGGATCCTTGATGCTCTAGTTCTACCCAAATCTCAGATTTCCTATTTAGTTCTTAATAACTATTTTTCTAAAACCTTCTTAGATTCAAGTTATTAGAGTAGTTAGAATTGTTTACCTCTTTCCCTGTGGATCGACCTCGGTCTTACTGAGATTTATTACTACATCGCAACCTTGCACTTGAGGCAAGCGAACACCTTGCATATAATATTCTTTGAGATGACCAAGGTGATGGGAGGATGGTTAAATCTCCTACATGAGATACGTAGCTTGTTCTAACTAGGAGATTCACCTAGAGGGTCTTCTAGGGGTCTTGAACAAGAGATATAAATATGTGGTATAGTGTCTTCAATCTCCTTCTCTTTGAAGCCCCTTATGATGTACAAAACGTGTGGGTAATAGGCTCTCAAAACCCTCTACCAATGTCAAAAAATGGAGCTCCATATTTAAAGAAAATGAGCTCCAATGGTCATAAAACGGGCAAAAATGACTAGCTGTCGACCTGTCCTGACTGGTCAAGATCGGTCGGCCAATGGCCAGGTAAGACAGTGAGGTTACTGTCTAGATGGGGGGTCTGGCCGACCGGTTAAGACCCGTTGAACCAGACCTGCTGACCGGTTAAGACCAGTCAGCCTAATGGGCTGTGTACACAGCACAAAGCTGTCCAGACTAGGAGCTAGTCCGACCGGTCTTGACCGATCGGCCCAGTCCAGCCGGACCGCTAGGGAATCAGCCAGATGGTTTTGCTGACCCACTTCTTCACTGCCCAATCAATTTGGCCAAGGTAGAGATGATCTTTTGCTACACCAAGGGCCACTCTTATGATGAGTAAAGTTTTTCCTAAGGGTTTAAGGTCATCAAGGGAATTGGGTAATGGTTTTGGTCAAGGTTTAAGGTTCACTAAGGCATCACTTTTACCTGTTTCTTCTTCTTTGATGTAGCAGGGCCACTTAAGTCTTCGGTCTTCGTCTTCATTAAGCTCAACCGACACTAGACTCACTGACCTAAGTGATTGATAAACAAGGTGCACTAGTATGTCACATAAAAGTGCACTAACAAGAATATGCACAATTCGAGGCTCAACACGGGTACACTTGTCAAGGCCGACTATTTATTCATGAAAATCGAAGCTTATTCAAGAATTCTAGTCTGCACTTGAAGGGAATCACATTTCTATTTATGAAATATGATGGAAGATTGTTCAAATATATTATTAAGGAATATCAGCATTCTCGTCGGTCTTCTATTTAGCGCTTAAATGTGTATATTCTAACCCCATTTCATCGCCAACTATGAATGGTTTTCAAGCTTAAAGACTACTCTAATGCATGGTTTTATTATTGTAGGAATGAGAGAGACTTTGCCCAATTGATGACTAAAAATCCGTTTAAAGCCCTTGGACAAAGACCCAAGGTGGGCCAAAGAAGGAAGAAGAAAGAAAACCAAAGAAGGAAGAAAAAAGAGAGAGAAAGGAGCCACAATGGGGATAGACCGGTCAAGACCGGTTGGCCATGAGTAGAGCCCCCTGTCAAACACGCTGGACTGTCCACTGGACAGGTCCGACCGGTCAAGACCGATTTGCCAACAGGTCAGGCACCCCTCTGGACAATCTGGACCTCTGTTAGACCAGTCTAGACCGGTCGACCAATAGGTAGCCAGTGTAATTTGTGAAATTCAGCAACTTCTTCAGCAAGCTCCAATTTTTTAGGCGCAAGTGCACAAGTATTGCTCAATTTTGGAAGATTCTGAGGTAATAGGGCCTCTCTACTATAAAAAGGACACCTAGGGATCGTTCCTAAGGCATCCTAGAAGAGATATATTAAGGTGGGAGGCGGAGAAAGATGGAATCGGAGTTCTACAACTCTCTCTAGTTTGTTGCTTTCTAGTTTATGTTTTTAGTAATTTTCATGCTTCCATGGATCATGAACAGCTAAACCTCTTAGCTAGGGCTAGGAGGTGAAGCTTGTAGTGAATCTAAGATGCTTTAATTCATTTTTATCTTTTCAAGTTGAATTTTCATTGAAGAATAATGGTTTGAAGTTTGAATGAAGTTCTAAGTACTTTTCTTAATCTTATGATGGCTCATAGACGTTTGGAAGAGTTGCTTAAGTTCTTAATTATTTTGAATGAGTCTAGACCTGTACGTCCGAGGAATTGGATTCAAGACGCTTTAGATTTGGATTCTCATGTGGGAACTTCATGCCAAAAGTTCTACTTTTTGAAATTTCTGCTTATGTGTTATTGTGTATGTGATTTGAATGAAGTTCAAATCATGATCTAGTTATGCTTTGTGACAGAGTTTATTGATGATTATGATTGTGATCTTAATTTATTGGAACTAGGATTGACCTATGCAATTGAGTGTGCTCAAGTCCTAACTTGAATTGAGGGAATCATGTATATAAATCACATATATGACAGATTGTATGTTATAACCACTCTATCATCCGACTAGATAGGATTTGATTTCGATTCTAGTTGTGTAATTGGGAAACCTCAGTGAATTATGCATCAAGGATTGTTACAAGTGGATCCTTGGACCCCTAGTGCTCTTTTATATTGATTACATTCACCTTTAGTTTAAGAATCCTATCTACATTCAGTTCTAGAAATCTGTTTGGTTAGCTCTCAATTAGAGAATATTAGAAGTAATTTTGTGAATTCCTAACAAGTCCTTGAGAATGATCTCGGTCTCTACCGAATTATTACTACATGATAACCCTACACTTGGGGAAGCGAACAAGTTTTTGGTGCCGTTGTCAGGGATTTTCGACGGTTTTTACAAATTTTATGAAAATAGTTTCTATTTGAGATTTTTAGGAGTCCTTACTTAGTTTACTTTGTTTTGTTCTATTTTTGCAAGGATTCTTGGACTCGAAGTAGTCACTTCAATTAGGTTTTTCTAACCCTTTTTAATCTTTTTCTTTTCTGAGATTTGCATGTTACATTGGGTTCGAAATTTTAATAATTGACTGATTAGTGAAGGAGGGATTGTTGAGGGGATTGATAAGGAACCATGTGCTAAGAAACATTTAGATTCTCAAATTTTTCCTGAAATTATGGCTGATAATCAACCCGATCCAAGGCCCAATCAAAATCTAGGCCAAAACCAAACTGAAATGGGTGAGAATGAGGTTGAGAATGTTCCTCGACCTAGAACTTTACATGATTACTTGTAACCTGTAAGAGCGAGTACTCCCTCATGCATAATTTTTTCATACAATGTAGGGAATATTGATATAAAACCGGGAGTAATCCAACTCCTTCCCAAGTTTCTTGGTTTAGACAGTGAGAACATATATCAACATCTTAAGGAATTCGATGAGGTGATAGCCACATTGCACTTTGCAAGCGTATCTGATGATGTTGTGAGACTTAGGTCATTTTCTTTTTCTCTTAAAGAGAAGGCTAAGGCTTGGCTTTATGCATTAAGGCCAAGATCAATCGGCACATGGACTGAGATGACTAGGGAATTCATTAAAAAGTTTTTCCATATTCATAAAACAAACATGTTGAGATGCTTAATCATGAATTTTGCTCAAAAAGAGGATGAGACCTTCTTCTAATATTGGGAGAGGTTCAAAGACTTATTAAACATATGCCCACATCATGGCTACGAAATTTGGCAGGTAATAAGCTTTTTCTATGAAGGATTGACTTCGCCCATGCGCCAATTTGTAGAGATGATGTGCAATGGAGAATTCATGAATAAGAAAGCTGAGGAAGCATGAGACTATTTTGATATCTTAGCGGAGACTGCACAATCTTGGGATACAACTAAACCAGCAAATCCTAAGATAAGCCAACAAGAGAAAATGGAGGAATCTATGTCTTCTCCGAAGAAGACAACATAAGTGCACATCTAGCTAGCCTCACAAGAAAAGTTGAGGGCATGGAATTAGGAAATGGGGAAAAGACTAAGGAAGTTGAGAATATTTGTGGAATTTGTTCCGGTAACCAACATGTAACACAGGATTGTCCTACAATCTCTGCGTTTCAGGAAGTTATACAAGAACAATTAAATGCCATAAATAATTATCAACAACCATTTAGTAATCCAAACTCGAACACGTATAATTCTGGTTGGAAGAACCATCCCAACTTCAGTTTGAGGAATGGATCATCAGAGAATGCAAACAATAACCCAAAAGCTACGCTTGAGGAAATATTGGGTACATTCGTCTCGGCCCAAGCTGAGTACAACAAGAATAATTCTCACAAAATCGATGGGTTCATGCAAGAACAACTAAAATTCAACCAGAATTCATCTCAAGCCATCAATGATTTGAAAACTTCGATGGCTAGAGTTGAATCTCATCTTAGTGTTAAGAAGAAAGGCCCACTTCCTACCCAAACTCTCCCTAACCCAAGAACCCAATTTGAGATACAAGACCTTAGCCCATCCTCCCAAAATACGGAGCATGTTCAAGCTATTACCACTTTGAGGAGTGGTAAAATAATTGATAAATCTAATCCGGTGAAGGCCCCAAAGCCTAATGATCCGAAAATTGCCAATAAGGATGATATCTCGAACAACACTCCACATGATAAAGAACCAGAAAGGCAATATAAGCCGGTTGCCCTGTTTCCCCAAAGGTTGATTTCACCCAAACCTTTAGATAAAAATCTAGAAAGCCTACAGGTTTTTAAGTGTTGAACCTCCAATTTATACATGATATGGCCCATTACATCACATTATATTCATGGTTTGCATGTTTAAAAGGCCCATCTAATGCAAGTTTTGTGATTGTAGGAATGAGAGTAGAATTCATCTAATTGGTGTTGAACCTCTAATTTATACATTGCATTGCCCATTACACTACATAATTTGCATGATTTTCATGGTTTAAAGGCCCACCTAACATGTGTTTTGTGATTGTAGAGATAAGAGTGGATTTCATCAAATTGGAGCAAAAAGATTATATTTGAAGACATTGGATGAAGTCCTAAGATGGACCAAGGAAAGAAGAAGAAAGAGAGAGAAAAGAGAATGAAGAAAAGAAGAAAAAGATGAAGAAATACAAGGCTGACCGGTCGTCCGACCGGTCAGCCACATCACAGGAACAAGTAGAAGAGAGGCCGACCGGTCATGACCGGTCGGCCATGCACACTGGATCAAGGAATAGATCAGCCCGACCGGTCATGACCGGTCGGGCATGCACGCTGGATGAGTGGGAGGTCAGTCCGACCGGTCTTGACCGGTCGGCTGCACCCACTGGATGTTAAAAAAAAAAAGCTGGTCCGACCGGTCACGACCGGTCGGCTCTGCGTAATAGGAAAGTCCTTTCTAATTCGGGACTCCGAAAGTGCTGCGCAATGCGTAGGATTTCGCAGAATTCGACGCAAGGGAGGATTGTTGCTATAAAAGGCCACCTAGGGGCTCTCCCTAAGGTATCAGAGAAGAGAAGGAACGTGAGTTTGGAGGCTGAAGGCGACTGTGGAGCGTCTGCAACATCTGTCTTCGGGTTTTTCTAGTTTTATGCTTTATTTTTGAGTTTTTAGTTGTAGCATGACTATGCTCGGCTAAGACCTCTCATCTAAGGCTGAGAGGTGAAGCTTGTAGCCAGTTCTATGTTAATTTCAGTTTGATTCAAGTATTTTTAATTCAAAGTTGATTTTTCTTATGTTTCAGTCCAATAGGTGGTAGTTTGAGATGTCTTATTTGAGTTTATGTGCTCCGGACATGAATTCCTTTTAATTCTCTGAGATTATCACAGGTTGCTTGTTTAGATTCGAATTATAGTAATCCTTGAGCGGGCCATAGTCCATAGGCATGGCTGTTACTCCGCAGGCTATGAATTTGAATTCTACATTGATTGAATGGACTTGAACTTGGAAGTTCAACTTGAATTGGATGAATGTGTGTGAATGCTTTACTTTCCAACTAGATGAGAGATAGGACTTCAAATCTAGTTGTGTTCTCTACTTGGATTGACTGAATTGACATAGGATTGCTACAAGTGGATCCTTGAAAGCCTTAGTACATTATATCTCTGATTTTTTAAGTTACTGTTTTAATTAAACATCCCATTGAATCTGAATTTACTCTATTAAACTAAGTTGCTGAAGTAATTAGGAAGCTATTACTCTTTCCCTGTGGATCGACCTCGGTCTTACCGAGATTTATTACTACATCGCAGCCTTACACTTGAGGCGAGCGAACAAGTTTTTCGCGCCGCTGCCGGGGACAGTAGATAATAGTTTTCAAATAGTTTCAGTGGCTGTAGAAGTAGAAGTAGATAGGTTTTTCTGATTTTTCTTAGAACTAACATAGTTTTCTGTTTTGTAGGAATTCTTCTTTCAGTTAAAGCGCATCAGGTGATACCTTTCTAACATAGCTTTTTCAGAATTTTTAGTTCAGATTTTAGTTTTCTAGAATAGGATTAGTTTCAGTTTCTGGTTGAGTGGTTTATGTCCCGTTGGGAACGTAATCATTCAAATCGTCTTCAATCTGAAGGTGGTTTAGTTGGACCATTGTCAGTCCATAGACAAGTCCGGAATTATCAAGAGCATCGTGAAAGTTTGGGGAGTATGGATCAAACACCCTTAAGGAATCCTCCCCCCCCTACTCCAACCACAAACGCAAATCAGGAAGGAGTAGGAGAGAATGAGGTACATAATGTTCCTCCAATGAGATCACTACGGGATTACCTACAACCTGCTCGTACAATTACACCTTCTTGCATAGTTCTACCAGCTAACGGTGGGACCCTTGACATAAAACCAGGAGTAATCCAACTTTTACCTAAATTCCATGGGCTGGACTCTGACCGCCCATACTTACACTTGCAAGAATTCGAAGAAGTGTTGGCCACCTTGCATTATCCCAATGTTTCTGGGGATACAATCAGACTTAAACTTTTTCCCTTCACCTTGAAAGAAAGAGCCAAAGATTGGCTTCACTCTCTTAGACCATATTCGATTGGGTCATGGGTTGAGATGAACCGGGAATTCTTGAAAAAGTTCTTCCCAGCTCATAAAACAAACACTCTTCGAAGGGCCATAATGAATTTCTCAGCTAAAGAGGGTGAATCATTCTTTCAATGTTGGGAAAGATTTAAGGAACTCCTGCTTGCTTGCCCACATCATGGCTATGAGAGTTGGCGAATTATAAATTTTTTCAATGATGGATTAAGTTCTAATATGCGCCAATTTGTGGAAATGATGTGCAATGGCGAGTTTATGAGTAAAAATCCAGATGATGCTTGGAGTTACTTGGACATGTTGGCTGAAAACGCCCAATCTTGGGACACCTCGGATAAACCCAAGAACCCCAAGCCTACTCAAGAGAAAGGAGGGATATATGTCCTTAAAGAGGAAGACGACGTAAATGCAAGGATAGCCAACCTCACATGGAAGGTTGAGGCCATGGAACTTAGCAAAAATGGAGTTTCCAAGTCCAAAGAAGCTGTTGAAACCACATGTGGGATTTGTCTCACCGACTTACACGCTACGCAAGATTGTCCCACAATTCCTGCATTTAAGGAAGTGCTGCAAGAAACAGCCAATGCCACATATGGTTATCAATGGCCCTTCAATGGACCGGTAGGTAATACGTACAATGAGAGTTGGAAGAACCACCCGAATTTCAGTTGGAAGAATGCCCCAACGGGCAATCCTACCAACTCCCAAAGAGGGCCACCCATGCAAAATATGGCCCCACCTCAATTCTCATTGGAGGATACCTTGAGAGCATTTATGCAAGGGCAAGCGCAAATAAATGAATCAAATCAGCAAATGTTCCAAGAGCTGAAAGTCTCAGGTTGATGAGATTAAGGGACGCTTGAATGCTAGGGAAGGGACCTTTCCGGCCCAACCTCAGCCCAATCCAAAGCAAGTACATGAAGTGAGCATCCCTAATCCTCCCAACCAAAACATGGAGCAAGCTAAATCCATTACCACCCTTAGAAGTGGTAAACAAATTGACAAAACTATTCTGGTGAAGGCCGATGAGCCTAATGATCTGGTAAATTCTGAGGATGAAAATGGATCTAACCTAGCCCCACAACAACCGGAACGCATTTACAAGCCCATAGCACCATTCCCTTCAAGATTGGTTGCCCCAAAATCTCTCCCAAATTCTCAAGATATTCTAGAGATTTTCAGACAAGTCAAGATCAACATCCCTTTGCTTGATGCCATCAAACAAATTCCCTCTTATGCCAAGTTTCTAAAAGATCTATGCACGACAAAACGCAAATATAATGTACAGCAAAAGGCCTTCTTAACTGAGCAAGTTAGTGCCATCCTCACTCAAAAGACCCCCCCAAAATCAAGATCCCGGTAGTCCCTACCGTCTCATGTATCATTGGAGACTATCGGATTGAACGTGCCTTGTTAGACTTGGGGGCGAGTGTGAACTTGATCCCATACTCGGTATATGAGCAATTGGGTCTTGGTGAATTAAAACCCACCAAAACCACGTTGCAACTCGCTGATAGATCTATCCGTGTACCGAGGGGGATAGTTGAGGATGTTCTAGTCCAAGTTGACAAATTCTACTATCCAGTAGATTTTATCGTCTTGGACACACAACCGGTTTTGGATGCTAGCACCCAAATACCGGTAATACTAGGCCGCCCATTCCTTGCCACATCAAACGCAATCATCAATTGCCGGAATGAGGTGATGCAATTATCTTTTGGAAACATGACACTAGAAGTGAATGTATTTCACTTGGGCAAAAGACATAGGGATGTCGATGACGATGAGTTCTTCGATGTAAACATGCTTGAAACCTTTGAAGAAGAAGAACTCCTCCAACTTGAACCACTAGAAAGCTTGGAGACATGCTTAGCACACTTCATGGATTCTAAAGACCCCATCATCAGTGAGATTGTGCATGCATTAAATATAGAAAGACCGGTAGTTGATACTAGCCGGTGGAGGCCCCATTTTGAAAAATTGCCACCAACCACATCAAGGCCTCTACCGTCTAGCATCAAGCCACCGAAGCTTGACCTCAAACCATTGCCATCCGAGCTTAAATATGTATATCTGGGTCAAGAGGAAACTTTCCCAGTTGTCATTGCCTCCCACCTAGAAAAAGACCAAGAGCTCAAGTTGATTGAGTTACTCAAAAAACACCGGGAAGCCATAGGTTGGATAATAGCTGATCTTAAAGGGATAGATCCTTCGGTTTGCACTCACCATATACACCTTGAAGAAAACGCAAAAACGACTAGACAACCTCAAAGACGGCTAAATCCAAACATGATGGAGGTTGTCAAAGCCGAAGTGTTAAAGCTATTGGATGTGGGTATCATCTACCCCATCTCAGATAGCCAATGGGTGAGTCCTACCCAAGTTGTCCCCAAGAAATGCGGTATTACCATCATTGAAAACCCCAACAACGAGCTTATACCGACTAGGGTGAACACCGGTTGGCGTATGTGCATTGATTATAGGAAGCTCAATACGGTCACTAGGAAAGACCACTTCCCTCTCCCATTTATGGACCAAATTTTGGAGAGGTTGGCAGGCCATCCCTACTATTGCTTCCTAGATGGCTATTCCGGATACAACCAAATTGAGATAGCTCCGGAAGACCAAGAGAAAACCACATTTACATGCCCGTTTGGTACCTTCGCCTACCGAAGGATGCCATTCGGGTTATGCAATGCACCCGCCACATTCCAACGATGCATGTTGAGTATTTTCTCGGACATGGTGGGTAAGTTTCTTGAGGTGTTCATGGATGACTTCTCTGTTTTTGGTTGTACATTTGATGAGTGCCTCGAGCACTTGAAGTTGGTCTTAATGAGGTGTGAGGAAAAGCAACTTGTATTAAACTGGGAAAAGTGCCACTTCATGGTACAAAGAGGAATAGTCCTTGGACACATCATCTCGTCCAATGGAATAGAGGTAGACCGGGCGAAAATTGACATAATTTCCAATCTACCACCACCCAAAAGCATACGCGATGTGCGGTCCTTCCTGGGACACGCCGGTTTCTATCGAAGGTTTATAAAGGACTTTAGTCACATCTCAAGGCCTTTATGCAACCTTCTACAAAAGGAGAACCAATTTGAGTGGAGTGCCGAATGTCAATTAGCTTTTTCAAAGCTAAAAGACATGTTGACAACCGCTCCTATCATGCAACCACCAGATTGGTCCATTCCTTTTGAGTTGATGTGCGATGCGAGCGATTTTGCTATTGGGGCGGTGTTAGGCCAAAAGAAGGATAAAAAGCCCCATGTCATCTACTACGCGAGTAGGACCTTGAATCTTGCCCAAGTTAATTATTCAACTACGGAGAAAGAGCTCCTAGTTGTCATCTTTGCCTTGGACAAATTCAGGCCATACTTAATAGGATCCAAAGTTATTGTTTATACGGATCATGCGGCACTGAAATACCTTCTTTCTAAGAAGGATGCTAAGCCCCGTTTGCTAAGATGGATCCTACTCCTTCAAGAATTCGATTTGGAGATCAAAGATAAGAAGGGGGTAGAAAATATGGTGGCGGATCATCTATCCCGCCTAGTCCTAGCAAATTCCATTGACGAGTCACCTATTGAGGACTCATTCCCTGATGAGCAACTCTTTGTTGCTATGCATCCACCATGGTACGCTGATATAGCCAATTATCTTTCCACAGGTGCGATGCCGACTCATTGGACTGCGCAAGACAAACGTAAATTTCTAAGGGAAGTGCGCAGATTCTTCTGGGATGAACCTCTATTGTTTAAATATTGCCCAGACCAAATTATAAGGAGATGCGTCCCCGATGATGAACACAATTCAGTCATCTCCTTTTGTCATGATCAAGCATGTGGGGGTCATTTTTCAGCCAAGAAAACAACTGCAAAAATTCTGCAGTGTGGTTTTTATTGGCCCACGCTATTTAAGGACACCCACGAGTTTTGCAAAGCGTGCGAGCGCTGCCAGAAGTTAGGAGGATTATCCCGTCAAAATATGATGCCTCTCACACCAATTCAACATCTTGAAGTCTTTGATTGTTGGGGCATCGATTTCATGGGACCATTCCCCTCATCTTTTGGACATGTCTATATTCTATTGGCCGTAGACTATGTGTCTAAATGGATAGAGGCTATCCCATGTAGAACCAATGATCATCGTACGGTTCTCAAGTTTCTCAAAGAAAACATACTTTTTAGATTTGGGACGCCTCGAGCCATTATTAGTGACGGTGGAGCTCACTTTTGCAATAGACCTTTTGAAACTTTGATGAAGAAATATGGTATTAGGCACAAAGTGAGTACCCCATACCACCCACAAACAAGTGGGCAAGCTGAAATCTCCAATAGGGAAATCAAACAAATTTTAGAAAAGACGGTGAGACCGGATCGCAAGGATTGGTCCCTACGATTAGATGATGCACTTTGGGCTCACGGTACTGCCTACAAGACACCCATTGGAATGTCCCCTTATAGACTTGTCTATGGGAAAGCTTGCCACTTGCCTGTGGAGATAGAACACAAAGCCTATTGGGCAATTCGGGCCCTAAATTTTGACATAGACAAGGCTAGCTCGCTTCGTAAACTTCAATTAAATGAGCTTGATGAGATCCGGAACGATGCATATGAGAATTCGAGGATTTACAAGAGCAAGATGAAGGCCTTTCATGACAAACACATCTTAAGGAAATCCTTCCATGAAGGACAGAAAGTGCTCTTGTATAATGCCCGACTTCATCTTTTTCCGGGAAAATTACGATCTCGATGGACCGGCCCATATATTGTTAAAGAAGTTTTTCCCCATGGGGCTGTTGAGATTGAGAATACAGCGAATGGTGACTGTTTCAAAGTTAATGGACAACGCCTTAAACCATTTGTTGAGAAATTTGATTCAGAGGACATGTCCATCTCCCTGAATGATCCTGTCTATCAGGATGATTGATCTCCTAGTCTGATGGAGGTATAGTATAGCATAGGTAGGTTTAGTTTTGTTTTACTGTTTTAGTAGGATTTAGTTGTTGGAATTGCAGACCTCCATGATCGCTCTCTCAGGTACTATTGATTCTCACTCTCTCATATTTTACCATTGTTCTCATGTTCATGCTAACTAACTATCTTTTTACATTGAGGACAATGCAAGATTTGGTTGGGGGGTGAGATGAGATCCCTCATCTAGCATATTGCAACATTTAGAGCTTCATATGCACAAATTTTTTTTTTCGAATTTTCTAACATCTCATAACTCTTTTAGAAAATTTTGTTTCTATACAGTTGAGAGGCTATGAGTAGAAGAGGAGGAGAAATGAAGTGTGTGATGTTGTAGTCTTGAATTTCTTCCAACATAATGGCTTTATATGTTAATTACCCTATTGTTGTGATTGATAGAAAATTTGAACACCTTTACACCAAGTTCACATTACACGATTTTCATGAGTGACAGGTTTATGTGATTTGTGGATTAGCTAGACTTTGGTTTAGAGGTGTTAAGCAGCCAAGCCGGGGTATTTTGTCCATCCTTGTCCATGGGAAAATAATGAAAGATATGGATTTCTAAAAATCCTATCTAAGTTAAAAGAAAAAGGAAAGAAAGGATGAAATCGGGAAGGAAAGAAAAATGGTGGAAAATTCCGAAGAGGGCTACCTATTACCAACCGGGGGATGGTGGAACCGTAACCAAAGCCGGAAACGGGACGTAGTGTGAAAGACGTCGGAAGGACGGTAAGGTAAATTCCTGTCATAGGCTTGCTGTTGCTCTGTGCACCTTGGAATCCCTGGTCTACTTATCTATGAAGAAGATGGTTCCAGGAACTCATGAGATGAACTTTCACTATGCACATTAGGTTGAATTTGTTCGAATTCTTCTATTTATCAATCAGTCAGCGGGGATTTCATGTAAACACTTCTTATGTTTTGAGAGTCCAAGGTTCAGCTTCTAACACCTAATCTTTCCAAATTCCACACTTATACATCTTGGAATGGATAGAAACATGGTTTCTGGAAGAGGGTTGGATTTGGAGGTTTGAAACTGTTTCACGCATGTTTTGCTCGGGACTAGCAAAAAGCTGGTTGGGGGGTGTGTTGAACCTCCAATTTATACATTGCATTGCCCATTACACTACATAATTTGCATGATTTTCATGGTTTAAAGGCCCACCTAACATGTGTTTTGTGATTGTAGAGATAAGAGTGGATTTCATCAAATTGGAGCAAAAAGATTATATTTGAAGACATTGGATGAAGTCCTAAGATGGACCAAGGAAAGAAGAAGAAAGAGAGAGAAAAGAGAATGAAGAAAAGAAGAAAAAGATGAAGAAATACAAGGCTGACCGGTCGTCCGACCGGTCAGCCACATCACAGGAACAAGTAGAAGAGAGGCCGACCGGTCATGACTGGTCGGCCATGCACACTGGATCAAGGAATAGATCAGCCCGACCGGTCATGACCGGTCGGGCATGCACGCTGGATGAGTGGGAGGTCAGTCCGACCGGTCTTGACCGGTCGGCTGCACCCACTGGATGTTTAAAAAAAAAGCTGGTCCGACCGGTCACGACCGGTCGGCTCTGCGTAATAGGAAAGTCCTTTCTAATTCGGGACTCCGAAAGTGCTGCGCAATGCGTAGGATTTCGCAGAATTCGACGCAAGGGAGGATTGTTGCTATAAAAGGCCACCTAGGGGCTCTCCCTAAGGTATCAGAGAAGAGAAGGAACGTGAGTTTGGAGGCTGAAGGCGACTGTGGAGCGTCTGCAACATCTATCTTCGGGTTTTTCTAGTTTTATGCTTTATTTTTGAGTTTTTAGTTGTAGCATGACTATGCTCGGCTAAGACCTCTCATCTAAGGCTGAGAGGTGAAGCTTGTAGCCAGTTCTATGTTAATTTCAGTTTGATTCAAGTATTTTTAATTCAAAGTTGATTTTTCTTATGTTTCAGTCCAATAGGTGGTAGTTTGAGATGTCTTATCTGAGTTTATGTGCTCCGGACATGAATTCCTTTTAATTCTCTGAGATTATCACAGGTTGCTTGTTTAGATTCGAATTATAGTAATCCTTGAGCAGGCCATAGTCCATAGGCATGGCTGTTACTCCGCAGGCTATGAATTTGAATTCTACATTGATTGAATGGACTTGAACTTGGAAGTTCAACTTGAATTGGATGAATGTGTGTGAATGCTTTACTTTCCAACTAGATGAGAGATAGGACTTCAAATCTAGTTGTGTTCTCTACTTGGATTGACTGAATTGACATAGGATTGCTACAAGTGGATCCTTGAAAGCCTTAGTACATTATATCTCTGATTTTTTAAGTTACTGTTTTAATTAAACATCCCATTGAATCTGAATTTACTCTATTAAACTAAGTTGCTGGAGTAATTAGGAAGCTATTACTCTTTCCCTGTGGATCGACCTCGGTCTTACCGAGATTTATTACTACATCGCAGCCTTACACTTGAGGCGAGCGAACAATTGGAGACCAAGAATAGACATTTAGGAGCCTTGGATGAAGACCCAAGGTGGGCCAAAGAAAGAAGAAAGCAAAGAGAGAGGAAGGAGAGAAGAAAAGAAAGAAGAAACAATGCAGAAACTGGGTCCGACCGGTCAAGACCGGTCGGCCAAGAAGGCCCGACCGGTCAAGACCAGTCTAGACCGGTCGGCTGCACTCCCTGGACACCTGCCAAACAGGTCTAGACTGGTCAAGACCGGTCAGCCAGCCCTGTCCGACCGGTTCTGACTGGTCAGCCATGTAATTTCAGTCTTCCAGATTTTAGGCAGCAAGCTATTCCCGTTTTTTATTTTTCGGTCCAGTTTTCTAGGCCCATCTTGATGATATTTGGAAATCCAACACATCCATGTCAAAGAGGAGCTCGACATCGAAATAACCCAAGTGGTTTCGTGTTGATCGGAGCTACGAATTAACCGTGGTGGCCAAAACAATACGGACTGTTCAGAAAGTTTCAGATTTTGCTGTTCAACTCTGGGCCGGTCCAGGTGACCCATCATTGATGATATGAAGAATCTACTTTGACCATCTTTTAGACCACATCCATATATGAATAACCACAAAAGTTTCAGATCAAAAGGATGTGTGGTTTGATCGTACCGGTTGAAGAAAGATGGACTATCCAGAAAGATCCAACTGCGCAGACTTTATACAAGGCCTGGGTGTTTTAATTTTTGGACCACATTTTGGAATTGTTTTGGACAATCTAATCTGTTCATCATGTAGAAGAGGACGTTTTCTACCAATGTTCAAAATTTAAGATCAATCCGACCTCTGTACACTCTGGGGCGTTGAAAGCAAGATGACTGGTTCTGAAGGTACCTGAATTGCGCGATTTTGAGAGGCGGTCAATGATCTGATTGGTGGGCCCATTCAGAAGATAATTTTGGAAATCTAAATCATCTATGAGGAAGATCACATTACAAGGAAGCTACAAATCAAATTTGAAGGCAATCCAACCATTGGTTAAGCCTTACGAAGCGAAACAAAATCTGTTATATTACAGTACTCTTGCTGTATTATAAAAGGAGGTGCTCTCTTCTATTCCAAATCAGTCAAGGACGTGGGAAGCAAGGAGTTCAAGTCCTAGGAGGCTACCTAGCCTCCTACAACTAGTTTTTCTTCATTTTCTTAGTTCTAGTTCTAGTTTTAATATGCTTTTCCTTAGCTAACCTCTTAGCTAGAGCTAGAGGTGAAATTTGTAGTTGATTTCAATGCTTTAATTCTTTTATTTCAAGTACCCTTTTCTTAATTTTGGATTTTGAAGTTCTAGTTTGAATAAAGTTTGGTTTTTAGAAGTTTTGTGAGAGTTTGTGTGCTCCGGACATGAGTTCCTTGCAATTCTCTGAGATTACCATGATTGGGTTGTTTGAATTCGAATTGTAGTAACCCTTGAGCATGTCATAGTCCATAGGCATGGCTGTTACTCCGAAGGCTACAAGTTCAAGTTCTATGCGCTTCATTAGAACTAGAAATCTGATTTCCATATTTAAGTGGGACTGTTTGTGCTTGAATGTTATATCTTCCAATTAGATGAGAGATAGGACTTTAATTTTAATTGTGTTATACTTGGATGAATGGATTGGCATTGGACTACTACAAGTGGATCCTTAATGCTTTAATTCTTCTTATTTTCAGATTTTCCTATTTCATGTGAAAAACTACTTTCTTAAACTTCTTAGATTTTAGTTATTAGAGTACTTAGAATTGTTTACCTCTTTCCCTGTGGATCGACCTCGGTCTTACCGAGATTTATTATTACATCAGCAGCCTTACACTTGAGGCGAGCGAACAAGTTTTTGGCGCCGTTGCCAGGGAAAAGGTTAAACGGTTCTAATTGTTCTAGTAGCTAAAGAGTAGTTTTAGTTAGGTAGGATTTTCAGTTTTTATAAAAGTAGATTTTCTGATTTTTTTCTAGATTACTAACAATTTTTTATTTGATTTTGTAGGACATTGTTGCTGACATAGATCTCACTCTATTGGGTAACATCTCCCCATCTCCCTTCTTTTTGTTTTTCTTGTCTAGATTAGGGTAGTTTCCAATTCCTTAAAATTTCATCATGTATGATTGGACGAATGGTGCGTATAAGTACCTTTTGGAGGATGAGATGTCGGATTGGGGGACCCAAACTCATTGTGATCGGGATCCCTCTAAGCATGAATATCTTTTTGAGATTCAAAGAACCTCTACTAAGCCCCCACGTAAGACGATGCGTGATTATATTAATGAAAACAGTACACATATTGAGACACAACGTAAGACGATGGGGAAATACCGGAACAAAGCAAAATTGGATAATCATCCGGGAAAAACATTACGTGATTACCGGATTAAAAATAACATGAGTGTTCCACCGGTTATGGTAGAAGGTGTGCAACAACAAAAGGAACAGGTGAATAGTAGCCAACCGGTTAAGAAAATGCGTGATTACTTATATGGATATGCCTATTAACCATCATATAACTTTTCATCCTACAATGCGTATGATCTTAATTGGGAAAACCACCATTCTCCTTGTTCAAGGGAGGAACCAACCATGGTTATTAACAATCACCCTAAAACGTCTTCCTCTTTTGATGATAAGTATACACAAATACTTGAGGAAATATGGAATGAGTATATAGATGAACAATCAAATCAAGCTTACTCGTCATCTTGTGAAAACGTTGAGCCCGAAATTGGGGGCATCAAATCAATTCCCTTAATGAGGAGGATGGGGCTACCCAAGTCCCACCTTCTTCGGATTTAATGAATAGACTTTTAGAGGAGATTGATTTCGATGATCCCAATGTCATCATCAATTATGGTGAGTCCATTATCTCTTTTGGATGCTTTGAACTTAATGATGAAGAGATTTCAATGACGGTTGACGAACCTGAGGAATCCATAAAATTTAAAAGCGGTAGTGGGGTTGCCTACAATGAGGGTTTGGTGAATGGTTATGAACCTATGGTTTCTTTTTCCCAAGGGCATAATGATTATGAGTCTCTAGAGGATATGCATACTAGAGAGATGGCCGAGGTTGATATTTTTGAGTCACTCCACCAACTTGACATGCTTAATTTTAATGTGGAGAATGAGACTCCCATGAGTGAAAATTCAGATTCTTTGGATGAATGCTTGGCTCACTTTGAAAATTCAAACGACCCTATTATTCAAGAGATTGTTAAAG
Source organism: Liriodendron chinense (assembly GCA_003013855.2). Lineage (NCBI taxonomy): Eukaryota > Viridiplantae > Streptophyta > Magnoliopsida > Magnoliales > Magnoliaceae > Liriodendron > Liriodendron chinense. The sequence goes on from PVNU02002357.1 coordinate 736,688, forward strand.
CCTTGCATACTTTCGACTTGGTGCCTCATACTAGTTATGGAGAACCTAGTTTGGAAGAATTCCACTCTATGGAGGGCGAGTCCCTCACCATCGAAATTGAATTTTTGCACTCACTCAAGCAAGATCATGATCCTTCATCCGACTATCTTGATTCCCTAGAGGAGTGCTTGGCCCAATCTTATGATCTTGATGATGAGATGATTAAGGAGTTGGACATTTTGTTAGACATGGTGTCGGTGCCTGAAGAACACAATTCCACTGATTTACATTCTTTACCATTGTTTGTGGAAGCACCACATAATTCTGAGATTGTGGAGGAGACAACTTTAACTAAAGAATACACGATGAATGTCTCTCCACCATCATGGGTCCTTCAGCCCATTGAAAATTCTGATTGGGAGGACCCGTTTTTTATTGATCATAACCCATATCAGAATTTAAGTAGATATCTTTTTGCTGCTCTTATCTCTTCCTTTTATGCATGTGGTGCACAATACGATTGGACTTCAATGATAAGAAGCACACATGTTTACTGTCGAGCAGGACTTTGGATGGTCCTCATGAGAAATTTATTGAAATTCATGAAGATCCTGCTCAAATTTGATCATGTAGTCGATCGGACTAATAAAAGGTAGGTAGGTAGGTTAGGATTTATTTTTCTGAAAATAGGATTGAATAAGTCTCATCGAGACAATGAAAGATGCTAACATTGATCAACTTGCTACCTCAGGTATTCTCGTTCTCACTCTCCTTTATTTTATTTCATTGCTCTCATGTCATGCTTATTGTATATCTTGTTACATTGAGGACAATGTAAGATTTTGGTTGGGGGGTGAGATGAGATTCCTCATCTAGCAGTTTGCAATATTTCGAGCGTCATATGTGCAAATTTTTTCAAAATTTCTAAAAATTCAAAACTCTTTTGGAAAACTTTGTTTCTATGCATTTGGGATGATATGAGTATAAGAAGAGGAGATACGAAGTGAGTGATGTTGCAAGCTTTGAACTTCTCTTAATATAATGGTTTTATATGCGAATTCCCCTATTTATGTGATTGATAGAAAATTTGAACACTTTTACACCTAGTTCACATTACATGATTTTCATGGGTTGAAAGGATTATGTGATTTGTGGATTAGCTAGACTTTGATTTAAGGTGTTGAGAAACCAAGCCGGGGTAATTTGTCCATCCTTGTCCATGGGAAAATAACAAAGATGTGGATTTCTAAAAATCCTATCTAATTTAAAAGAAAAAGGAAAATGAAGGATGAAATTGGAATGATGGAAAAATGGTGGAAAATTCCGAAAAAGGCTACCTATTACCAACCGGGGGATGGTCTACCCGTAACCAAAGCCGGAAATGGGATGTAGTGTGAAAGCCGTCGGAAGGGCGGTAAGGCAAATTCCTGTCATAGGCTTGTTGTTGCTCTATACACCTTGAGATCTATAGTTTAGTTGATCTATGAAGAAGATAATCCCAGAAACTCATGAGATGAACTTTCACTATGCACATTAGGTTGAAGTTGTTTCGAGTTCTTCTATTTATCAATCAATCAGCGGGAATTTTATGTAGACACTTATTATGCTTTGAGAGTTTAAGGTTTCAACTTCTATCACCTAATTTCTCCAAATTTTATACTTGTATGTCTTGGAATTGATAGAAACATGGTTTCTGAAGGAGAGTTGGTTTTGAGGTTTGAAATTGTTTATCGCATGTTTTGCTCGGAACTAGCAAAAAGCTGGTTGAGGGGTGTGTTGAACCTCCAATTTATACATGATATGGCACATTACATCACATTATATTCATGGTTTGCATGTTTAAAAGGCCCATCTAATGCAAGTTTTATGATTATAGGAATGAGAGTAGACTTCATCTTATTGGAGACCAAGAAGAGACATTTAGGAGCCTTGAATGAAGACCCAAGGTGGGTCCAAAGAAAGAAGAAAGCAAAGAGAGAGGAAGGAGAGAAGAAAAGAAAGAAGAAACAATGCAGAAACTGGGTCCGACCGGTCAAGACCGGTCGGCTGCACTCCCTGGACACCTGCCAGACAGGTCTAGACCGGTCAAGACTGGTCGGCCAGTCTTGTCCGACCGGTCCTGACCGGTCCTGACCGGCCATGTAATTTCAGTCTTCCAGATTTCAGGCAGCAAGCTATTCCCGTTTTTAGTCTTTTGGTCCAGTTTTCTGGGCCCATCTTAATGATATTTGGAAATCCAATACATCTATGTCGAAGAGGAGCTCGACGCTGAAATAACCCAAGTGGTTTCGTGTTGATCGGAGCTACGGATTAACCGTGGTGGCCAAACCAATACGAACTGTCCAGAAAGTTTCAAATTTCGCTGTTCAATTCTGGGCCGGTCCAGGTGACCCATCATTGATGATATGAAGAATCTACTTTGACCAACTTTTAGACCACATCCATATATGAATAACCACGACATTTTCAGATCAAAAGGATGTGTGGTTTGATAGTACCGGTTGAAGAAAGATGGACCATCTAGAAAGATCCAACTGTGCAGACTTTATAAAAGGCTTGAGTGTTCTAATTTTCGGACCACATTCTGGAATTGTTTTGGACAATCTAATCCGTTCATCATGTAGAAGAGGAAATTTTCTACCAATGTTCAAAATTTAAGATCAATCCGACCTCTGTAAACTCCGGGGCATTGAAAGCAAGATGACTGGTTCTGAAGGTACCCAAATTGCGCGATTTTGAGAGGCAGTCAATGATCTGATTGGTGGGCCCATTCAGAAGATAATTTTGGAAATCTAAATCATCTATGAGGAAGATCACATTACAAGGAAGCTACAAATCAAATTTGAAGGCAATTTGACCATTGGTTAAGCCGTACGAAGCGAAACCAGTACTCTTGCTGTATTATAAAAGGAGGTGCTCTCTTCTATTCCAAATCAGTCAAGGACGTGGGAAGCAAGGAGTTCAAGTCCCAGGAGGCTACCTAGCCTCCTACAACTAGTTTTTCTGCCTTTTCTTAGTTCTAGTTCTAGTTTTAATATGCTTTTCCTTAGCTAACCTCTTAGCTAGAGCTAGAGGTGAAATTTGTAGTTGATTTCAATGCTTTAATTCCTTTATTTCAAGTACCCTTTTCTTAATCTTGGATTTTGGAGTTCTAGTTTGAATAAAGTTTAGTTTTTTAGAAGTTTTGTGAGAGTTTGTGTGCTCCGGACATGAGTTCCTTGCAATTCTCTGAGATTACCATGATTGGGTTGTTTGAATTCAAATTGTAGTAACCCTTGAGCATGCCTAGAGTCCATAGGCATGGCTGTTACTCCGAAGGCTATAAGTTCAAGTTCTATGTACTTCATTAGAACTAGAAATCTGATTTCCAGATTTAAGTGGGAATGTTTGTGCTTGAATGTTATATCTTCCAATTAGATGAGAGATATGACTTTGATTCTATTGTGTTATACTTGGATGAATGGATTGGCATTGGACTACTACAAGTGGATCATTGATGCTCTAGTTCTTCTTATTTTCAGATTTTCTTATTTCATGTGAAAAACTACTTTCTTAAACTTCGTAGATTTTAGTTATTAGAGTACTTGGAATTGTTTACCTCTTTCCCTGTGGATCAACCTCGGTCTTACTGAGATTTATTACTACATCGCAACCTTACACTTGAGGCGAGCGACCATTAAGCAAGTGAAGATTAACATTCCTTTGTTGAATGCTATAAAACAAATACCATCTTATGCCAAATTTCTGAAGGAATTATGTACAGTAAAAAGAAAACACAATGTTCAAAACAAAGTACTTTTGACTGAGAATTTTAGCCCCATTATTAAACAAGAGGTGCCTAAAAAATATAAGGATTCAGGTAGTCTTACCATCTCATGCATCATAGGTGACTACCAGATCAAACAAGCTTTACTCGATCTTGGGGCAAGTGTTAACCTCATCTCATACTCGGTCTATGAACAACTTGGATTAGGTAAATTAAAACTCACCAAAACCACACTTCAACTTATTGATAGATCTATTCGTATACCGAGAGGGATGATTGAAGATGTCCTTGTCCAAGTCGATAAATTCTACTATCCAGTGGATTTTATTGTCTTGGATACACATCCTATGATGGGAACTGGTGCTTAAATTCCTGTCATACTTGGCCGCCCTTTCTTAGTCACTTCAAATTCGATTGTCAATTATAGAAATGGGCTGATACAAATGTCCTTTGGAAATATGACACTTGAGCTGAATATTTTTTATTTATGCAAACAACCACGGGATGTTGATGACTGAGGTCCACGAAATAAATCTTATTGAATCATTCGTGGAAGACACATCCCTCCTGACATTCTATTCCAATCCCTTCGAGGCATGCTTGGCCCATTCTCATGAGATTGATGATGACATGATAAGAGAGATGGATGCCATTTTGGATTCTATGCCAGTACTTGATAATAAAAGATGGAAGGCACCTATTTAAGCTTTTGCCCTTAAGCGAGAACAAGACTCTTCCATCTAATATCAAGGCATCGAAGCTCAACCTAAAACCATTGCCCACTGATTTAAAATATGTTTATTTAGATCGAGATGAGACACATCCGGTGGTGATCTCTTCCCACTTGGATGAGAACAAGAGAGTAGGCTGATAGCCACTCTGATAGAGCATAAGAGCGCCATCGGATGGTCAATTGCGGATCTCAAAGGCATAGACCCACTGAGTTGTACTCATTGCATACATCTTGAGGAAAATGCCAAGACATCTAGGCAACCACAAAGATTGTTTCAACACAAACATGAAAGAGGTGGTTAAAGCCGAAGTAGTGAAACTATTGGATGTGGATATCATCTACCCAATATCTGATAGTCAATGGGTGAGTCCAACTCAAGTAGTGCCTAACAAATCCGAAATAACCATCGTAGCCAATGTTAATAATGAACTTGTGCCAACCAGAGTCACTATTGGGTGGAGAATGTGCATTGATTACAAGAAGCTAAACACAGTCACAAGGAAAGACCATTTCCCCTTACCGTTTGTTGATAAAATTTTAGAAAGGTTGGCGGGTCATTCCCATTTTTGCTTCCTTGATGGATATTTAGGATATAACTAAATAGAGATCGCCTTAGAGGACCAAGAGAAGACAACATTCACATGTCCATTCGACACTTTTTCCTATCGAAGGATGCCGTTTGGACTATGTAATGCCCCTAGCACCTTTCAGCGTTGTATGTTGAGTATTTTTTCTGATATGGTGAGGACGATTCTTAAAGTCTTCATGAACGATTTCTCAGTATTTGGTTGTAACTTTGATGAGTGCCTTATGCACTTAAAACTGTTTTAAAAAGATGTGAAGAAAAGAAACTCGTGTTGAATTGGGAGAAATGTTATTTCATGGTTCAAAAAGGAATTGTCCTTGGTCACATCATCTCACAAAATGGAATTGAGGTGGACAAGGCTAAAATTGATCTTATCTCTAACCTTTCACCCCCCAAAAGCGTACAAGATGTGCGGTCCTTTTTAGGACATGCCGGATTCTATAGACGGTTCATAAATGACTTTAGTTCACTCTCTCGTCCTTTATATAATCTCCTTCAAAAGGAAAACTCATTCGAGTGGAATAAGGATTGTTAAAATGCCTTTGACAAACTTAAAGGTATGTTGACATATGCTCCCATAATGCAATCACCTGATTGGAGTCTTCCTTTTGAAATCATGTGTGATGCGAGTGACTACGCTATTGGGGCTATGTTAGGCCAAAGAAAAAAGAAGAAGTCATGCGTCATTTACTACGCAAGTAGAACCTTAAACTCGGCTCAAGCAAATTACACTACTACAGAAAGAGAACTTTTATCCATAGTTTTTGCTTTAAACAAGTTTAGGTCATACTTAATCAGATCCACGATTATCATATTCACCGACCATGCCACGCTTAAGTACCTCTCTCTAAGAAGGATGTTAAGCCACGCTTGTTAAGATTGATCCTCTTATTCCAAGAATTTGACATAGAAATACGTGATAAGAAAGGAGTAAAAAACATAGTAGCTAACTATCTCTCTAGACTTGTTCTCACCGATTCCCCTAAGACGACAGCGATCAATGACATGTTCCTTGATGAACAACTTTTTAAAGTCTCCCAATTGTCATGGTATGCAGACATTGCTAACTATCTTGCTACAGGTACAATTCCAACACACTGGAACAAGCAAGATAAGGACAAGTTTTTCAACGAGGTGAGAAAATTCCTATGGGACGACCCGTACTTATTTAAGTATTGTCCCGATCAAATCATAAGGAGATGTGTGCCGGATGATGAACAACAAAATATCATCTCCTTTTGTCATTCTCAGGCATGTGGTGGCCACTTTTCGGCTAAGAAGACCATAGCCAAAATTCTGTAATGTGAGTTTTATTGCCCACCATGTTCAAAGATACCCATAAGTTTTGTAAAACGTGTGACCTTGTCAGAAATTGGGAGGAATAGAATAGGTGATCGAATTATCCTTATCATTTTTTTTTGACGTTCCTTCCATCGTCGGAGTCATAGCGTACGCTCTTCCTTGCACTGGCAGCTGCGCATTCTTGTTCTGCTGATTCTGCTGTTATTGCTGATTTCCACCATATCGAGGCTGATTCCCTGGTTTCGACTGTTGTAACGACCCACCTCCTCCTATCCGCGGCTGGTACCCTCCAGGTCCTTTATGTTGGAACGGTTGTTGTTGGTGCTGCTGCTGCTTGGGGCGATGACAATCTTGAGACTTGTGGCCTTCTTTGCCACAATTGAAACATTTTTCCGAGCATCGACGAGGTGTTGGAGGATTAGTTACTGAATTCTTAAGGTTTCTGCCCTGATACAGGGCCGGATCAAAGACTACTTTTTCTTTTCCTTTGGAATCCTTCTTTGATCCTTGCCCTGGTGGAATTCCAAGTTATCCTTTTCCACCACTTGGGCGCTAGTAATCACTTCTGCATACACGGTCAGACGCATCGCAACCACATATCTTCGAATACTCGGTTGAAGCCCCCTTTCAAACTTTCGGATTCTCTTCTTCTCATTGACTAAATAGTCTGGTGCAAACTTAATCAGCTCGGTGAATTTTGCCTCATACTCGTTTACAGACATATTCCCCTGCTCTAGGCGAAGAAATTCTAGTTCCTTCTCCTCTTGTACATTCTCCGGGAAGTACTTTTCATCAAATTCCTCACAGAATTTCTCCCATGTCCAGACTATTCCTGCCGGGGTAGTCCTCTCTTTAGTTTTCCACCACAGATACGCCCCACCTTGTAATACAAAAACAGCAAGCTTCACCTTTTGCTCCTCATTATAACTCATAGCATCAAAAAATTTCTCTAATTCCATCTTCCATTCCAATGCTTTAGCTGGATCTGTTTCTCCCTTAAATACTGGGGGAAACAATCGCTTGAACTCTTTTACCAAGCTTCCGGTTCTATCGTGTTCCACAACTTCTTCTTCAGAGTCAGACGGGATCCTCTGATTTTCTTGCATCTGTTGGTTGAAAAGGTTAGCCATTGTCCCAAGGACTCTGACTATATCGCTTAGCGTTGGGTTTGGCCCAACTGGTGGCACAGTTGAGGCTGAAGCAAATGACGCAGCCTGTGTCTCTGAAGCAGACGGTCCTGTTGTAGCTCCTTGATTGGCAGGTGTCTTCTTTGATCTCTTGGGTGCCATTGATCTACGAAAAGTAAAGGGAATGTTCAGAAGTATGTTCTAAGTTCTTCATTACTAAGAGAGTTCAACCCTGATACTATTTTTCTTCCTTCTATGTTTTCACAGTTCTCCCTAATTTTCATGTCCCGAGATTTAGCACTAGGGTTGGCCAGGCCCTAGTCCATCATCGCGAGATAAAAACTATCACCCCAAGCCCAGTGTTCTTCCAGAACCTAGGCTCGGATACCAAACTGTAACACCCCAACCTTAGATATCTGAATTCTATCAATTCGGGTATCGAGTTTGAGGTCTTAGCTATCATATTGTGCTAAGATTAAATCGTAACACATTCACCCACTAAAATAAAAGTTTAATCATCATCATAGCATATAACTAATTATTAATTGTCTCAAAGTATCAAATGGCCCTAAGGCTTATGTCCGAACTAAATCACCCAAAACATAAATAACTTCATAGATATAAAGACTAAATTCTCTTATTTCCTTCTGGCTCCTCCACCAGTTATTCTGTCGAAGTCATCTTCATAGAGACGCATCCACTATGTCTTTTCCTTGATGGTTTCCATATACAACATCGTGAGCTAGAAGCCCAATAAGTAATAATAATTTGCATGATTCAATACATATCATGTTTACCAAAATAATAATAAAATATGCCATCTATCATATAAACAACTCCATACTCAGGAATCACCAGGGCCATGGCTGCGCACAGCTTCCGGCCTGCCAACACCCATTCAACGATGAGTAGTCTATTCTAGAGCTGACTATACTCCTTCTCCAGCCCTGAGCTGCAGCCTTGGGACGAGGCCCTATTGGTACCAACTCGGGTTCCGGTTGGGAACTTTGCCCGAGAATTTAAGGGATTACAATCCCCGAGTTGTCTGGTGTTCAACTTCAACATCACATTTCCGATAATGACATATATCAAATAAGCAGTTTATATCATAAGATTCATGAATGCATAATGAATGCATGCTGGAAATACCATCTTGGTGTACTGTTACTTACTCAAAGTTTTATTCTGCTTGAGCTCCTTAGATACAATCCTCTATGACTAGTTGACGGGTTCTCGATTTTCGTTCTCGTTTGGTTCCCATTTAAATGTTATGCGAATAGGGTTACTTTCATACTTAATTTCATGATATAATCAATTATTATCCATTAATACACAATTATGATCGTTGATTTGACAATTAGATCATCAAGCTAACGATCCACACCTTTGGTTTAGTCATATTTCACATTTAGTTCATGATCTACCAATCTTAACCGTTCATTTTGGCTTTATTTTCATATAAACCCGAGATCCTTTCGATCCGACCATTAAACTTTAATTAGAATCGTTCATTTAAGATATGGTCGGTTGGATCTAGGTTCCTATATACTTAATCTTCCATTTTGATCAATTCGCCACTTGATGGACAATTATGACTAGTTGAATTACTAATCCAAGGGTTTAGACACATTTTATATGGTTTAGATGGAATTGATTCATAATCTGATAATCAAGATCAATATCAGATAATATTGGTTTTAAGATTGTCCACTTGCGACCTTAAGTGAATAATCAGGTCCATTCACTAGTCAAATCTTACTCATATCTCAAGAATCATGGGTTTAAATCATGATTTAAGTGGGTCTAAGGTCAAGATCAACCTTTATAACAATTATGTGTTAAGATCCATCCGATCCGACCGTTCATTTCCTTATTTTTCACAATTTTGGTCCAACGACCCTAGTTGATCCTTGATCAGATGATCCGATCTAGATCTGAGTTGGGTGGATCTTATTATTCCCAAATTCAATTCATTAATTGGTTTATTAGACTCTTGATGAACGGTTGGATTGGACCTGATCATTGATTTAACAATCCATATCATCATTTTTATCTTTTATTTAAACTTTAGTGGTTTAAATCTAAGATTAGATTAGGGATCTTGATTAACAAACGAAGATAAAGATTTATAAGACTTTCGATAAAGATATATATTTTGTTGAATAAGATCCATCGTTCATTCGAATAAATGCATTGGGGGCCACTTAAGGATGCCTTTAATGTTGGTGGGGCCCACCGCTATATTACTTGTCAACGATGGATCTTTCATCTAAAACTCATTTGTCATGTTTCTAATGACAAGATCTTAAGGTAGGGCCCTTTTTAGAGAGATGTTAGTTTTTTATTTATATATACGCCCACCATAAGTCTAATGATAAGATTTCTAAACTAATTGATTCATTTATATTGTTAAATATGATACCAACAAATAAAGTAAATAAAAATTCAAATCTAAACAGAAAAACCCACATGTACAAAACCTTATAAAAGAGTGGGGCCCATTCTTGCCATTCATTATGTCCGCATAAGGGGCTCATGCGTTTGCCCACGTGAGGCAGCGTGTGGGGTACCATGTGGGGCCCACTCATGCTGACTAATGGTCAACTCATGGTTCATCTTAGTTTTATACTTTGTGGGGACCACTTGGATTTGATAAAAAATATCTAAGAGATATAGTCTTAGAGTACTCACTTGATAAATGGTTTGGATCAGAAGATAAGCTCACAGAACTCTCTCTCTTTCTCTCTCTCTCTCTCTCTCTCTGTTTAAAGTGTAAGTGTTTACGAGAAGAGACTTGGCATTGCTTTATATAGATGAAACAAAGTCTTCTTACATTAAACACATGCATGAAAAAAACATGTTAAACACATGTAAATGCATGCACTCTCTTGAAGTAATGAGAAAAGATTTAAGAAAAAAAGGTTACGAGAGGGATTTTAAGAAAAATTCTTATTTAAGAGTATAGCTTAGAGTACGTACACGTGCCACTCTCAAAGTGGGTCCCACATAGGTGGTCATCATCATCTAAAACATTTATCTGCTCCTTAAAAGTGAGCACATCTTATTAAAATTTGTTTCACTCTCAAAAGATACTGGGATAACAAGATATGATGTATTACCGTTCATAGCCATGAGGGCACACCTATCAAAGGTACTCTCTCAATATCATGGGTGTGAGTATATCCATGTTTGTGCGTGTGCCAACCTTGTATGTTACACATGGTTATAAAATATTAAATTCTAACCACACAGAATCATAGACCATGATATACATGTACATGGAAAAATAGTGACAATGTTCAACTATGTATGATAGATGACGTAATGGGTGGTCATGATGATGCAATATACACATGCACATGATTAGAAAGATCTAAGTATATATATGATATGATCAAATCAGATAGCATGATGAGTCTACTTAAGATGAATCATATAAAAGTAATTTTACACAAATCAGATTACCAGATTGGTTAATATCTTCGATAAATTATGGCCATCCATATATCCGGCCTCACATCTCAAGTTCTATTTATGAAAAATTATCATACTTATACCATTTTGAACGTTATAATACGATTTACAAGATGATCAGCACACATTGGATGGATCATTCTCTAAGATAGTCAATTTAGAGGATTTAAGTCATCCGTCCATCGATCGGACCATTTATAGCACTCGAATTGACAATCCGACTGTAGGTTTACATTTTATATGACATGGATCTACGATCCATGGTTTAGATCGGTATTTCATAAAACAAATTGATCTATATTTATGTTCAAGTGCCATATGATCCACTCAATGATAAGATTTTATCTTAATTTTCTAAAAATAATTTTATACACCTAAAATTTATTCTGTATATTACATTCTTCCCCTCTTAAAGGAATTTCGGCCCAAAATTCTACGTACCTTATTTGAATAGTTCAGGATACTTTTCTTTTATCTCAGCCTCAAGTTTCCATGAAGCTTCTTCCTCATTATGGTGTCCCCATTGGACCTTAACCAATGGAATCACCTTATTCCTCAAAACTTGTTCCTTCCTGTCCAGTATGCATACTAGTCACTCGATGTAGGATGCGTCTTCTCGAATATCTACGAGCTGCCAATTTATAGTATGTGATGGATCTCTGTCGTACTTACGGAGCATGGATACATGAAATATATAATGAATACCAGAAAGTTGCGGAGGTAAGGCTAACCTGTATGCAACGGGTCCGACAGGTTCTAAGATTTCGAAGGGTCCTATAAAGCGCGGAGCTAACTTGCCTTTCTTCCCAAACCTCATTCAACCTTCGTAGGTGACACCTTCAAAAACACATGGTCACCTTCTGTGAATTCCAAGTCTCTTCTTTTGTTATCTGCATAACTCTTCTGGTGACTTTGAGCAGTTCGTAACCGCTCTCGGATGATCGCTATCTTCTCGGATGCTTTTTCTATCATCTCTGACTTTAACAATTCCCGTTCTCCCGTTTCCAACCAACAGCTAGGAGACCTACATGGTCTACCATACAAGGCTTCAAATGGTGCCATTCCGATGCTAGACTGATAGCTATTGTTGTAAAAGAATTCTACCAGATGTAGATGATCGCTCCAATTTCCCTGAAAATCTATGGCACAAGCGCGTAGCATATCCTCCAAAATTTGATTCACCCTTTCAGTCTGCCCATCAGTCTGGGGGTGGAAAGCAGTGCTATAGCTTCTATTTGTCCCCAGAGATTCTTGGAATGTCTCTCAAAACCGCGATGTAAACCTTGGGTCCCGATCAGAAATGATAGACACAGGAATACTATGCAAACACACTATCTTCTCCATATAAATCTGACACAGTTTATTCATCGAGTACGTCATACCTACCGGAATAAAATGGGCTGACTTGGTGAGGTGATCCACAATCACCCAAATAGCATCATAGCCACTTTTCGTCTTTGGTAACCCAGTAACAAAGTCCATGGTTATATGCTCCCACTTCCACTTAATCACTGGTAAGGACTGCAACTTCCCTGCTGGATGTTTATGTTCTGCTTTCACTTGCTGACACGTAAGACATCGCGACACATACCACTACGTCCTTTTTCATCTTTCTCCACCAATATTGCCTACGCAAATCATGGTACATCTTTGTTTCTCCTGGATGTATAGTATACTTGGACTTATGGGCTTCATCTAGAATATCTCTCCTTAACTCTTTATCTTCTGGAACGCAAAGTCTATCTTGGAACCTATACCCTCCATCTGACCCAATCTTCCACTCAGAGTTCGGTGTCTTCATCATCTCTGCCACATGATTCTGAATCCATGGGTCTAATTTCTGGGCTTCTATGACTCGATTGATCAGAGTTGGACGGATGGTTAGACTTGAGAAACTAGCAACTGTATCCAGCATATTGACTTGAACATCCAAGTCTCGTAGGGTCTTCAAGGCTTCCCACTCTTGCAGTTTCATCCTGGCCACTAAAGTAGATGGCTTACGACTTAAGGCATCAGCAACTACGTTTGCCTTACCAGGATGATATTGCAAATCAAAATCATAATCCTTAAGGAACTCCATCCATCGTCTCTGTCTCATGTTTAGCTCCTTCTGCGAAAATAGATACTTCAAACTCTTATGATCTGAGAAAAGTTCAAACTTCTCACCATAGAAATAATGCCTCCATATCTTTAGAGCAAAGACGATTGTAGCTAGCTCGAGGTCTTGCGTCGGATAATTCTGCTCGTGAACCTTCAATTGCCTAGACGCATATGCTATTACACGGCCTTGCTACATGAGTACACAACCCAATCCTTTGTGTGAGGCATCACTATAAACAACAAAACCTTCGTCACTAGAGGGTAGGGTCAGCACTGGTGCAGTAGTTAACTTCTTTTTCAGCTCCATAAATGCTTGCTCACACTCTTCGTCCCATATAAACTTTACATCCTTCTTGGTCAGACGAGTCAAAAGGTGTTGCTATGCTAGAGAATCCTTCTATAAAGTGTCTGTAGTAACCTGCTAATCCCAGGAAACTACGTATATCTGAGACATTCGTGGGTCTTTCCCAGTTCCAAACAGCTTCAATCTTTGACGGGTCAACTTTTATACCTTCTCGAGTAACTACATGGCCTAAAAATTTAACTTCTTCCTTCCAAAACTCACACTTTTCTGCTTTAGCGTACAACTGCTGCTCCCGAAGCGTCTGAAGTGTGATCCTAAGGTGTCACTTATGCTCTTCTTCAGTCTTTGAATATATCAAAATATCATCGATGAAAATTAACCACAACGAATTGATCCAAATACGGTTTGAACACACGGTTCATTAGGTCCATGAAGACTACCGGGGCATTAGTTAACCCAAACGGCATGACTAAGAACTCATAGTGTCCGTACCAAGTTCGGAAAGCAGTCTTTTGAATGTCCTCTTCCTTGATCCTCAACTGATGATAACCTGATCGTAGGTCTATTTTCGAGAAGTGCTTGGCTTTCTTTAATTGGTCAAACAGATCATTTATCCTAAGTAAAGGATATTTATTCTTAATAGTAACTTTGTTCAGCTGCCGGTAGTCTATGCACAATCTCATTGAGCCATCTTTCTTCTTCACAAACAGAACAGGTGCTCCCCAAGGTGACACACTAGGACGAATAAATCCTTGATCCATCAGTTTTTCAATCTGCTCCTTTAGTTCTTTCAGCTCCATTAGTGCCATTCGGTACGGGGCCATAGACACGGGTGCAATCCCAGGCATCAATTCAATACCAAAGTCGACCATTCGACGTGGAGGTAAACCTGGTATGTCTTGGAATACGTCTTGGAACTCACATACTACTGGAATATGGTCTATGGAATCTTTCGACAACTCATTATTATCGTCATTCGCGATCACCGACATTAACAAACCCATAGGTGACTTTTCCTCCCACTTGCCCGAAAACTAAAATGAAGGTTGTCCGGGTATCTGAAAGGAGATTATCTTCGTTGAACAGTCGATATGAGCATGATACTTCGTTAACCAGTCCATTCGTAAAATTATTTCAAAATCTTCCATATATAACACTGCCAAGTTTGCGGGCATTATAACACATGAAACCTTAATAGGACACGATTTGCATATTCGTCTAATCGCAGATGTTTTACCTACTGGGGTAGATATCACTAATTCAGTCTCTAAATTCTCAGGAATCAATCCTAATATTTGCACATATTGCTGAGAGATGAACGAATGAGATGCTCCAGTATCAAACAAAACTTTGATACAAAAAGAATAGGTGATCGAATTACCCTTATCATTTTTTTGGACGTTCCTTCCATCATCGGAGTCATAGCGTACGCTCTTCCTTGCACTGGCAGCTGCGCATTCTTGTTCTGCTAATTCTGCTGTTATTGCTGATTTCCGCCATATCGAGGCTGATTCCCTGCCTTCGACTGTTGTAACGACCCACCTCCTCCTATCCGCGGCTGGTACCCTCCAGGTCCTTTATGTTGGAACGGTTGTTGTTTGTGCTGCTGCTGCTTGGGGCGATGACAATCTTGAGACTTGTGGCCTTCTTTGCCACAATTGAAACATTTTTCCGAGAATCGACGAGGTGTTGGAGGATTAGTTACTGAATTCTTAGGGTTTCTGCCCTGATTTAGGGTCGGATCAAAGACTACTTTTTCTTTTCCTTTGGAATCCTTCTTTGAGTCCTTGCCCTGGTGGAATTCCAAGTTATCCTTTTCCACCACTTGGGTGCTAGCAATCACTTCTTCATACACGGTCAGACGCATCGCAACCACATATCTTCGAATACTCGGTCGAAGCCCCCTTTCAAACTTTCGGATTTTCTTCTTCTCATTGACTAAATAGTCTGGTGCAAACTTAATCAGCTCGGTGAATTTTGCCTCATACTCGTTTACAGACATATTCCCTTGCTCTAGGTGAAGAAATTCTAGTTCCTTCTCCTCTTGTACATTCTCCGGGAAGTACTTTTCATCAAATTCCTCACAGAATTTCTCCCATGTCCAGACTATTCCTGCCGGGGTAGTCCTCTCTTTAGTTTTCCACCACAGATACGCCCCACCTTGTAATACAAAAACAGCAAGCTTCACCTTTTGCTCCTCATTACAACTCATAACATCAAAAATTTTCTCTAATTCCATCTTCCATTCCAATGCTTTAGCTGGATCTGTTTCTCCCTTAAATACTGGGGGAAACAATCGCTTGAACTCTTTTACCAAGCTTCCGGTTCTATCGTGTTCCACAACTTCTTCTTCAGAGTCGAACGGGATCCTCTGATTTTCTTGCATCTGTTGGTTGAAAAGCTTAGCCATTGTCCCAAGGACTCTGACTACATCGCTTAGCGTTGGGTTTGGCCCAACTGGTGGCACAGTTGAGGCTGAAGCAAATGACGCAGCCTGTGTCGCTGGAGCAGACGGTCCTGCTGTAGCTCCTTGATTGGCAGGTGTCTTCTTTGATCTCTTGGATGCCATTGATCTACGAAAAGTAAAGGGAATGTTCAGAAGTATGTTCTAAGTTCTTCATTACTAAGAGAGTTCAACCCTGATACTATTTTTCTTCCTTTTATGTTTTCACAGTTCTCCCTACTTGTCATGTCCCGAGATTTAGCACTAGGGTTGGCCAGGCCCTAGTCCGTCATCGCGAGATATAAACTATCACCTTAAGCCCAGTGTTCTTCCAGAACCTAGGCTCTGATACCAAACTGTAACACCCCAACCTTGGATATCCGAATTCTATCAATTCGAGTATCGAGTTTGAGGTATTAGCTATTATATTATGCTAAGATTAAACCGTAACACATTCACCCACTAAAATAAAAGTTTAATCATCATCATAGCATATAAATAATTATTAATTGTCTCAAAGTATCAAATGGCCCTAAGGCTTATGTCCGAACTAAATCACCCAAAACATAAATAACTTCATAGATATAAAGAATAAATTCTCTTATTTCCTTTTGGCTCCTCCACCAGTTATTCTGTCGAAGTCATCTTCATAGAGACGCCTCCAATATGTCTTTTCCTGATGGTTTTCATATACAACATCGTGAGCTAGAAGCCCAATAAGTAATAATAATTTGCATGATTCAATACATATCATATTTACCAAAATAACAATAAAATATGCCATCTATCATATAAACAACTCCATACTCAGGAATCACCAGGGCCATGGCTGCGCACAGCTTCCGGCCTGCCAACACCCATTCAACGATGAGTAGTCTATTCTAGAGCTAACTATACTCCTTCTCCAGCCCTGAGCCGCAACCTTGGGACGAGGCCCTATTGGTACCAACTCGGGTTCCGGTTGGGAACTCTGCCCGAGAATTTAAGGGATTTCTATCCCCGAGTTGTCTGCTGTTCAACTTCAACATCACATTTTCGATAATGACATATATCAAATAAGCAGTTTATATCATAAGATTCATGAATGCATAATGAATGCATGCTGGAAATACCATCCTGGTGTAGTGTTACTTACTCAAAGTTTTATTCTGCTTGAGCTCCTTGGATACAATCCTCTGTGACTAGTTGACGGGTTCTCGATTTTCGTTCTCGTTGGGTTCCCTTTTAAATACTATGTGAATAGGGTTACTTTCATACTTAATTTCATGATATAATCGATTATTATCCGTTAATACACAATTATGACCGTTGATTTGACAATTAGATCATCAAGCTAACGATCCACACCTTTGGTTTAGTCATATTTCCCATTTAGTGCATGATCTACCAATCTTAACCGTTCATTTTGGTTTTATTTTCATATAAGCCCGAGATCCTTTCGATCCGACCGTTAAACTTTAATTAGAATCGTTCATTTAAGATATGGTCGGTTGGATCTAGGTTCCTATATACTTAATCTTCCATTTTGATCAATTCGCCACTTGATGGACAGTTATGACTAGTTGAATTACTAATCCAAGGGTTTAGACACATTTTATATGGTTTAGATGGAATTGATTCATAATCTGATAATCAAGATCAATATCAGATAATATTGGTTTTAAGATTGTCCACTTGCAACCTTAAGTGAATAATCGGGTCCATTCACTAGTAAAATCTTATTCATATCTCAAGAATCATGGGTTTAAATCATGATTTAAGTAGGTCTAAGGTCAAGATCAACCTTTATAACAATTATGTGTTAAAATCCATCCGATCCGACCGTTCATTTCCTTATTTTTCACAATTTTGGTCCAACGACCCTAGTTGATCCTTGATCAGATGATCCGATCTAGATCTGGGTTGGGTGGATCTTATTATTCCCAAATTCAATTCGTTAATTGGTTTATTAGACTCTTGATGAACGGTTGGATTGGACCTGATCATTGATTTAACAATCCATATCATCATTTTTATCTTTTATTTAAACTTTAGTGGTTTAAATCTAAGATTAGATTAGGGATCTTGATTAACAAACGAAGATAAAGATTTATAAGACTTTCGATAAAGATCTATATTTTGTTGAATAAGATCCATCGTTCATTCGAATAAATGCAGTGGGGGCCACTTAAGGATGCCTTTAATGTTGGTGGGGCCCACCGCTATATTACTTGTCAACGATGGATCTTTCATCTAAAACTCATTTTTCATGTTTCTAATGACAAGATCTTAAGGTATGGCCCTTTTTAGAGAGATGTTTGTTTTTTTTTTTTATATATAGGACCACCATAAGTCTAATGATAAGATCTCTAAACTAATTGATTCATTTATATTGTTAAACATGATAACAACAAATAAAGTAAATAAAAATTCAAATCTAAACAGAAAAACCTACATGTACAAAACCTTATAAAAGAGTGGGGCCCATTCTTGCCATTCATTATGTCCGCATAAGGGGCTCATGCGTTTGCCCACGTGAGGCAGCGTGTGGGGTACCATGTGGGGCCCACTCATGCTGACTAATGGTCAATTCATGGTTCATCTTAGTTTTATACTTTGTGGGGACCACTTGGATTTGATAAAAAATATCTAAGAGATATAGTCTTAGAGTACTCACTTGATAAATGGTTTGGATCAGAAGATAAGCTCACAGAAGTCTCTCTCTCTCTCTCTCTCTCTCTCTCTCTCTCTCTCTCTCTGTTTAAAGTGTAAGTGTTTACGAGAAGAGACTTGGCATTGCTTTATATAGATGAAACAAAGTCTTCTTACATTAAACACATGCATGAAAAAAACATGTTAAACACATGTAAATGCATGCACTCTCTTGAAGTAATGAGAAGAGATTTAAGAAAAAAGGTTACGAGAGGGATTTTAAGAAAAATTCTTATTTAAGAGTATAGCTCAGAGTACGTACACGTGCCACTCTCAAAGTGGGTCCCACATAGGTGGTCATCATCATCTAAAACATTTATCTGCTCCTTAAAAGTGAGCACATCTTATTAAAATTTGTTTCACTCTCAAAAGATACTGGGATAACGAGATATGATGTATTGCCGTTAATAGCCATGAGGGCACACCTATCAAAGGTACTCTCTCAATATCATGGGTGTGAGTATATCCATGTTTGTGCGTGTGCCAACCTTGTATGTTACACATGGTTATAAAATATTAAATTCTAACCACACAGAATCATAGACCATGATATACATGTACATGGAAAAATAGTGGAAATGTTCAACTATGTATGATAGATGAGGTAATGGGTGGTCATGATGATGCAATATACACATGCACATGATTAGAAAGATCTAAGTATATATATGATATGATCAAATCAGATAGCATGATGGGTCTACTTAAGATGAATCATATAAAAGTAATTTTACACAAATCAGATTACTAGATTGGTTAATATCTTCGATAAATTATGGCCATCCATATATCCTGCCTCACATCTCAAGTTCTATTTAGGAAAAATTATCATACTTATACCATTTTGAACGTTATAATACGATTTACAAGATGATCAGCACACATTAGATGGATCATTCTCTAAGATAGTCAATTTAGAGGATTTAAGTCATCCGTCCATCGATCGGACCATTTATAGCACTCGAATTGACAATCCGACTATAGGTTTACGTTTTATATGACATAGATGTACGATCCATGGTTTAGATCGGTATTTCATAAAACAAATTGATCTATATTTATGTTCAAGTGCTATATGATCCACTCAATGGTAAGATTTTATCTTAATTTTCTAAAAAAAATTTTATACACCTAAATTAAATTTATTCTGTATATTACACAGAGTGCGCACCCTCAGGTCTGAGTTATGGGTGGCGACTAGTGCAATTGGTACACGTACTACATAAATCATGTGGTTTCTGAGGCATCACATCTTATCAACTAAGTTAATCAATCATTCAAATAGTCATTTAACTTTAACATGTAGTTTAACGATCTCTAATCTTACTAATTCAGTCCTCCCATTCGGGACTTTATTCAAATGTGATAAAGGTTCAACTAAAAGTTTTGAATTATAATAACGACAATTAATTCTAACTGAAAGCAATCACATAACATTGCAAACTAAACATCTAGGTCTAAAGCTGCGATCTCCTCCTTCGTTAGGTACAGCCAGTCCCCTTATGATTCTTCCATCGGTTCTACATCATTTTTAGTGTTCATTTCGGGTGGATGAACTTCTACTTCACCGGTCTACATTTTAATCTAGAACCGTCAGTTAGCCAGGCTTAGTGAGTGAACCCATCATGGTTCTCTCCCACCCAAATAAAGCAGTACATACAGATACACTCTTACGATTCAATTCGCACTATGAATGCCAACATGTTATGGAAGATGATACAATGCATCAAGTTGGTACATATCCAAACCATCCACTTACTTAGATTGGAGTCCATCAACCCGCACTCCTAGTAGGGTAGATTTCTGTATGATTTGCAGGCATCCATGATGGTCCCTGGGCAACCCGGTACTGTAAGTAACTACAGGTCTTTTGTAGCGATGCTCTAGGCCAAACAATGCATGAATGTATGAAGTATATGACAGGTTCTGTTTGCATAATCATCCCTCCAATTGAGAGGAAACAATTAACTCAGTCATCTCTCCTTTGAGATGCCTTAATCTACTAAAATTCATCTCTCCTTTTGAGAGGCAACGTAATGAATTTGCATATGTAACATACATCATAATCAATACAAGTTATCTCAAACATAGCATCACATCATAACAAACTACTTAATTTATTCAAAATGAAGAGGAAAAATGTTGGGATTTACTCACCTGTTGTTGGTGATGTGGATTCCACACTCCCCAAGTTTCCAATTATGAGAAAGATCTTATACATACATATCATTCAATCATATTACCTCTCTTTAAATCCATTTGTCATCATTTGTCATTTCTTTTACTCATTTCCTAGTCTATAAAGTTATATTCTAACTTTGTTGCTCAAGGATGAAATTGTATAATTAGAATTGACCGAATTCATAGTCGCTCGGTTAACCTAACCCTATGTTCAGTTAACCGAATGCTTCTTCGGTCCGCGGAAGACCTCCTCAGTCAAGATTACAGATTGTTTTAGATTTCAGAAAAAGGAGTCCTTTGGTTAACCTAGCCTTTCCTTCAGTCGATGGAATGCTTCCTAGGTCGACCTAAGCTTTCCTTGGTCACCGTTACAGATTGCTAACTTTTTTTTTTGAAAAATCGGTCTCTCAGTCGACCGAACCTTGCCTTCGGTTAATCGAAGGGCGTACAATTTTCACAAATTGACTGAGTAACATTCTTTTCTTTTAAAAACTTAAATCCTACTATTCTTATGGACTTAGGATCATCATGGGTTGGATTTGAACCATTCAATCTTTTGCTAACTTTATAAAATTCTGAAAGAGTTCATGATTGATGATTCGAACCCTAATGATTTCCTTGTCTCACAATTCTACAGGATTGATTTAGGCTTTTAGTTAACCTTAGATGCTATTCACTCATCAAGTGCAGAGTTGCGAAGTAGTAATAATTCAAAAAGACTGAGTATCGTCCCAAATGGATTTATATGCGAGTATTCTCAGGATTTCTCAAAAAACAACTTAGATTGAGATTATATTGAGAGACTTAATCTAGAAAAAAATGTATTGTAGAATTATGAATTAAACTATTCACTCATCAAGTGCAGGGTTGCGAAGTAGTAATAATTCAAAAAGACTGAGTATCGTCCCAAATGGATTTATATGCGAGTATTCTCAGGATTTCTCAAAAAACAACTTAGATTGAGATTATATTGAGAGACTTAATCTAGAAAAAAATGTATTGTAGAATTATGAATTAAAAAAATAAACCAAAAGGGTGAAATCAATAATCTGAAGTCACTAAAGCACTAAGGATCCACTTTTGGTTATTTTTAATTCATCAACTCAACTAGGTCTCTCAACTACTCAACCAGAATCGAAGTTCTATCTCAATCCGGCCGGAATATGAAGCGGTTAAATTAGAACTATATATTTAAGATAGATGCTTGCTCATTAATTTGGTTTCCACAACAAAGCTTAAGCATTGAACATACTCAATTGTATAGGCCAATCCTTTATCCAATCAAGTTGAGATCATAACCATAACCTTCATAAAATCTTGTCACTAGACTTGACTGGAACATGTGATTTGAACTCCAATTAAACTAATTTCAACAAGAAAAAACACCTATCTCAGATTCGTATAAAAGATTAGAACTTGGTTTGAAATAGTTCCCACATTAAGAACAATCATCTAGATCACAGGGAATTCAAAGTGTCTACCATGCTTGTAGTCTATGGTAGATTAAGAAACTTTATAGATCTAAACAATTCAAAACAGATAACTATATTTAGATCATCTAAGCGTCACATGAGCCCGAAGTCATCAATAGATCAAGAGAAGAACTAAAACTAAGCTTTATTCAAACTTAAATTAAACCATTGTTTATCAATAAATTGTCAAAAGGAAACCTAGGTTGCATCAATCCATAAAAAACAAATCAAAATCCTTACTTCTTAGTTCTAGCTAAGTGGTTTTAGTTTATCTCTAACATCCTTGAATTAAAAGATTTAGAAAACCTGAAAAGCTAACTAAAAAATATAAGAAAAATAAAAAAATCTTGAAGTGGAATCCTACTCCCAAGCCTCCTTAATGTTCTCTATGTCCTAGCATGCCTTGGGAAGAGATTAGAGGTGCCATTTTATAGACAAAATCCACCGCTTCCTCGAATTTGCGTAAGAATTTATGCAGCTCTCGTCAATTTTGATAGGTACTGCGATCTATCGGAATAGTGGTTTCGATAGATACTTCAATCGATCGGAACTATTTCAATATATCAGAGTTTTTGACCAGAGAGTTGCAACCTTTTCTGCCTATTTTTCGATATGATTTTGATATATCGAAGTCATTTTCGATAGGACTTCGATATATCAAAACCTTTGTTTCGATGGATCGAAATTCAATCTAGCACTATTTCAGGGTCATTTTATGAACTTTCTACATCTTGCTTTTTCTGACTCTACAGCTCTACACTTTGACCTTTCTGGACAATTTAAGACTCCTAATTTGATTTTTTCACACTTTTTCTTCACAATTCTTTTTGAGTTATAATTTTTTCTTTTAAGTATGAATTTGGTCTTGATCATCAAGTCCTTCCTGGCTTCTTTCCTCCACCTCAAAGCTTTTCTTTCTTCAATCTTTGGTGTGCTTTAAAAGTGGTGCTTTTAACGTCGAATTCATGAAATCTCTCTTTCTTTCCTACAAACACAAATACACATGTAATAAGTTTATTTTAATAGCTCAATCAAAGTAAATATGTGATGAATTGGGGTTCAAATATGCATAATTTAGAGCTCAACAACGGCCCATTGAGAGATCCGACCCACATAAGGTGTCCCTCATGAAGAAGAGATGATAGAATAGATCGAACTTCCCAATGATCTCAAGAGAATACATCTTTAGCCTTAGATTGAGACGATGTGGTCCATCCGAGTGTCGAATCGTTCTAAAATTTCAGGCCCTCGCATATTTTGGTCGAACAAGTCTTATGACATATATGGAACTAATCCGGCATCTTAAGATAGACCATAACAAAATCTCAACACCTAATACTCTACATATTACTATTATTACTGAAATCAATCTACAAGGCCATACAATGAACGGAGGGCCAATCGGTCCTGTTCATTAAATAGATCCGAGGAAATAACCTACAATGTAAGAAAAAAGGAAAACTAAAGGAGAACTAGAGTTTACTTGGACTAAGGGTTGAGATTTTCCTCTCTCCTCTTCTCCTCCCCTATTCCCTCTAGTGATTTAGGGTTATGTCTTCCTACAGATGCTCTTATTTATATGTAGAGATAAGAATATCTGGATATGGTTTCCTTATATTTAGAGTTTAAAATTCAAAAATTAAGGTTTTAAGATGCAAAATATTAATATTGCCTATAAGGAGTTTTAATCCCTAATCTCCCCTCTTAACCAAGAGAATTCTAACCAACCTGCTTACTACACTGTTGTTGCTAATTAATTCAAATTAAATCTTTTAACCCTTTTTAGTTGCGTACTTTATATGTCCAAAATTCTACGTCGTTACAAATATACTTAAGATCATCCTAATCCAACTTATAATGAGGTAGTTATGGCCATTTTTGTGGGATTACTTAATGCTGAAAATGAACATGAATGCGATTATACACCAAATGCGAACACATTTATGTTGCTTTCAATTCAAGCCTTATGTGATCCTACAACAATGATCATAACTCCCTCGTTAGAGGTTAGATCAAGGCGAGATCTTATGCTCATTGGAAAAATAATTGGATGAACTTTCAAATGGGATTAGAATTATCTCATTTGGACACACTTTAAACTTTCAAAAGTGGGAACAAATTTCATTATAGCTATCATGATCCATTCAGTCTTTCTAACATCACATAATCCCACAAAAATAGTCTTAAATCCCTTGTTATAGGTTGGATTAAGAGATCCTACGCTCATTGGAAAGCTAATTTGATGAGCTTTTAAATGGGACTAGAATCCTATCATTTGGACACCGTTTAAACTTTTAAAACTATTCCCAAAATCCGTGATTATGAATAGTTCATTTTAATTCTCAAGTTAGGGGTCAGTTTTTGTAAGTAAAATAGGTTCCAAATGAGGTGATTAGAGTCTCATTTGAAAGGTCCTCAAATTATCTTTCCAACGAATCTAAGATCACTCCAATTTGACTGGTAAGGAGGGAGTTAGGACCGTTTTAAATGATCAAACAATTTACAAAAACAATTTTTGTAAATAAGATCAAGAAATTTACAAAAACAATCATGTACTTTGAGCCCACTTTTGAAAAACAATGATGTCTAAATGAGGTGATTTTGGACTCATTTGAAAAGATTGTTAAATTACCTTTCAAGTGAGGCCATGACCGCCCTGGTTTAACCTGTAATAAGAGAGTTATGACCATTTTCTTAGGATTGTACAAAGCTAGAACTGAAAGCAAGCACGAGTATGCTTGCATTTGCATTCTGAACAGAAATGGGATCGTATGCCGACAACAAGTATATTCACATTCATGTTTGATACATGTTCGAATTCATGTTCATTTCTAACATCGAGCAATCCCATGAAAACAATCACAATTCCCTCATTACAAGTCACATCAAGGAATTCATAGGCTCGTTAGAAAGATATTTTAGAGGCCTTGAAAATGGGACTCGAATCCATTTAGAAACCCATTCATTAGGCCATTCAAAAGAGCGCCAAAGTGCTTAATAGAATTTGCAAACCATTTGGTCCCATTTTCTACATTGTGTGATCCCACAAAACTAATGATAACTCCCTTGTTACAGGTCAAATTGGGGCAATCTTGGACTTGGTGGAAAGATAATTCAACAATCTTTTAAATGAATCTAGAATCATCTCATTTGCACACCGTTTGACCTTTTAAAACTGATCCCAAATATCCATGATGACATTCGCCTTCATTTCCAAGATCACATGATCTTAGGAAAATATTCATAACTCCCTCATTATAAGTCAGATCAAGGTGATCTTAGAATCATACTCTTTGATATTTCATAATAGGCTGAAAGTTTAGTTCATGAACAATTTTTTAAAGAAATAAGGAGAACCATCTCTTAATAGTAGAATTTTAAAATATTTGTTATAATATTTTCTCTTTTTTTTTTTTCAAACAAGCTTAGCACCCACTCTCAGGGAGAAAGAAGAGGACCATGTGTGGTCTACCTAATGTGGGGCCTGCCTCTTGAAGTGGGTCTTATTTGTTGGATGATTCCTACCACCAATTAATCAATGTTTGTTCGTCAAATTAAGACCGTTGACTTATTAATTGTCCATTAGGAATCGATCATGTGGTCCATTAGCAGATTCCTGCAGCCTAATTATTGGCTTATGATCCAAATAAAGTCAGACAAATGATTTGAACAGCTCAATTAAGTGGCAAGTATTTCAGGTGTACAAAACTGTATTACAAACAACCCTAGCTTTTCAATACGAGGGCACTTCAAATCATATGATGATCAAGAGTTTGTGTTTAAACACGTGTGGCCCGCTCCATGACCTGACTGAACTGGGTGTTTGGCCATGGCACAAATGCCATGGGTTCACCTGATGAATAGACTGGATCTCCCACAAATGTGCCACAGTGGTAGCAAATTTCTATATGTTATCGACCATGGATTATCGTAACTGTAACCTTATTTTCTGAGCATATTTTGTGACTCCTCTCTGATGAATCTGATTCCAACGGGCTTCTCCTTCTGTAAATGCAGGCTGTTTGGGTTTAGGAAACTTTGCAATATCACTATCGAGCATGAAAACTACTGAAGACATGGTTGGCCTGTCAGTCGCGCACTGTTGAACACATAGGAGCCTCACATGGATGCATCTCAGCACTTCAGATTGCGAAAATGACTCTCCCAATGCGGTATCAATCATCTCCAACATCTTGTTTTCATTCCATAATTGCCATGCCTGAAACAATACCCAAACAAGGAGATTCGAAGATCAAACATATTTTGCTAAGGAGATATCATAATTCATAAGACGGTTTGCTTATTGAACAAGGTGACCAGGCCATTCATCATGTGGGGCCCACTTTGAACAAGCCCAACAGCAAAAATCAGAAGGTATATTCATTAGGTACGTACTTTAAGAGGCATAAGTGTGGTTCGAGAGAAAATTACTAATGATATATATTCAAACCTAGGCTAGTGCTTATTCATGGTGTGACCAACTTGATTAATGGATCCAATCCTCTCTCTCTCTCTCTCTCTCTCTCTCTCTCTCATCGCTAAGATCATAGATGGTGATTAATTTGAAAATTCCACTTACATGAGCCAACAAGCTTAGAGAGTGTTCATGGTGATAAGATCCAGTATTCCTCTTACCACTAACAATCTCTAACAACAGGACCCCAAAGCTAAAGACGTCAGATTTCTCCGAAAATCATCCTTCCATTGCACATTTTGGGGACGTATAACCACTGCATCCGAATAATTTATATTAGTTTCCTAGTAAGGAATGTGATTCTCAAATAACCCATGCTAAATAATGTAATAGCTATTCAATTGAAGTAATGCCATGTAGGCTGTGTTTGGATGCACAGGCCAACTGAATTTTGAAACATTCAATTCTGTTGAGGGGAAATGGCAAAATTGGACAGTGTTTCCTGGCTGTGTTTGGATGTGCCATTCAATTGATTTCCAATACCAATTCAGTCAACACAGCCTCAATGTGAATTCTTACCAAGGGAATTGGAATTAGGCAAGTTTCACTTTTTTAAAAGTAACACTGATTGCAATTTAATTCTGTAGTGCATCCAAACGCTGCCTAAGAAAGAACTCAGAATCAAATTCAATTATCATTAATGATGCTATTCATCAAAATATACTCTATGAAATGTAAAGCATCTGATTGTTGTCACAAAAACATAAAAGCGGAATGATACTATGCAAACAGTTTTGAACATGATACAGTGCAAATGAGGCGCATTGGACAATCATCAATCTGGAGTGTACAAAATCACGTTGTTGATATAATCCTAACCATCTGATTAATGGTTTGCAAAATGGATGATCTGGGCATGGTACAATAAATGACGTCCCATCTTCAAACAAAGATCACCCAATAATCCTCATCACGGTGGGGCCCACACAGCTCGACCTCATGGGAAGTTCCCATGAGGTCGACCTCATAGAACCATTTCCCTATATATATATATATATATATATATATATATATATATATATATATATATATATATATATATATATATAGGGGAAATGCATTTAATGAGAAAAAATTCCCTCTCATACAATACACGTAACTAAGTTAAGGCTAATTACGGATTAATTAATATAAATAAATGCAACAGTAAATGCTTCATTAAAAACTTCTTTTACTTCTGGAAAGGGGGTCAGGGCTTGGGTGGGCCCACCATAGTGTTATTGTGAAATCCAGCCCGACCACCAAGTGTGATACCTCATGCTATACCCAGGATAAAAAAAAATTATCCCCATCCCTAGTTTAGGTGGACCATGTCATTGGAAATGGTGCATGGGAAAGGTTCACGCTCCAAACTCTTTCCTGCACCACACTACTGTTTTGCTGTTTACTTATGTCTGGACAATGTTTTATATAGTTTGGCTCACTTAATTTGCAGGTAGGACTGAACTTTGTACTAGATGATGCTCATGGTGGGACCAATCTATTGCAAGGCCTGTTGTAAGGCCTGGATGTAACTTGCACTTAATACCTTCATCATACAGTAGAATGTAGCTTGTGTACAAACCAATTGAACTTAGACCACCTACTCTGCAGGGGGCGCGACTTGGGTGAGACCCCGGAACCAGCTATGTGGGTGGGACCCTGACCGTAGGAGCCCACCTCAATGCATGAATTATATATCCATTCTGTTCATCTGCTTTTCCGGCTTATTTGATGCCAAGGTAGAAAAATCGAAGCAGATGCAAATTTCGGGTGGACCACAATATAAGAAACACTGGTTAATGACCATTAGAAACCTTTTGTGGGCCACAAAAGTTTTCTATGAATCTGATATTTGTTTCTTTATTTCATCCATGTCTGCGTGACCTTATCAACAGATTGGATTATTAATGAACATTACGATGGATGCCAGGAAGTTTTTAATGGTACGTGTTTAGTGAGCACCGTTTCCTATGGTGTGGTCCATCTAAAATTTTCATCTGCTTCATTTTTGGAACAGCATCCTAAAATAATCTGAAGAAACAGATGGACAGCATGGATATGCAATGAATACATCCAGGTGGGCCCTAGGTTCAAGGTCCCACCCACATCGCTGGTTCGGGTGTCTCACCCAAGTCGCGCCCCTCTGCAGGAGACGATTTGCGGCATGTGGAAGACAGCACACACATCATGGCCATGTGTATACGTGGCAAAGTTCTATAGGCCCTATGCTGATGTATCTGTTTTATCTGCGCTGTTTATTTATATTTTTAGCTCATTTTATGACATAAGCCCAGAAATGAGGTAGATCCAAAGCTTAAAGGGACCACACCACAGAAAATAATTAAGATTGAACAACAGCCATTAAGAACTTTTTGGGGGCCCTGAAGTTTTGGATCAAGCTGATATTTTTGTTTTCCCTTCGGTGGACGCTCGCCGTTCCGGCCCCCGACGTTCTCCCTTTCCTTTCGGAAAAGAGGTGTGCGTGCGCGCAAATCGCCGTTTTGTGCCACTAGCTTACCTCATTCTCGAGGGATTTTTATCTGTTGTCGTGTTAAGCTGAATGTGTTTAGATGAGTTTGTATAAGACTAGAGTCGCCACTAGCCAGTTACTTCGAATCTACAGTCGGCTAGACTCCGTAGAAACGTTAGAGAAGGGGATCCGGAGATTCCTTCCTCTAAAATGACTCCTTTTGATCTGCGGCCAAATATTCGAGGTAAGGGATCACGGTTTCAGGGTGGGAAGAGGTTAAGCACCCCACACTGCCCGTACCGAAGTACGGTCTCTACTTCACAGAATCGAACTAGTATTTGCTGATTTAATCCTCATACATTCTCATGAATGACATGATGTATGAATGCAGGTCTGAACAGTAAGAGTTTCTGATGGGCAGGTTTCCATTAACAAGGAAGCCTAGAGCATACGCTCGAACTGACAGGTGCTTTATGTGGGATGTATGCTGTGTGTTTGAATAATCAAAGTGCTTGTAGTGACATGATAAGCAAGGGGGTTGGAAGAAAAGTAAATGTTGCACTTATGCTAGATGTGAATGAGATGATGTTGGTAAAAGAGTAGTTGGATGCATGGAGGTGTCGCAAGGGTCTGCTTCAAGTGGCTGGATCAAGACTTGGGTAGCTTGGGAGACTTAGACCAGGGTCAGGCTGGGCTAGACCAGGGCTAGGCTCTTCTCACTCGGGCTCTCCTTGGTGGAGGAATGGGCTAAAGGGATGGAGGTGGACTCGGAACTCTCGAACTGAAGAGAGGGGAGGTGGATTTTTCTCCGTGCTGTGAATGAGAAGGGCCGGGGGTATTTATAGCTACGAGTAGTGGCAGCTCTCGTAACTAATTTTGGGCGGCACCTTGAGGGCCGCTCGTACGGCCAAGTTGCTTCAGCTTCAGAGCGTACGGCCTCCGAACCTGAAGCAGAAAAGCCCGAGGTTCGGAGTCCAGACCTGCTCCGAGGCTGTGGTTCGGAACTCGGTAAGTTGACTGGGTTTGGAAGATGGGTTGACATGGTGAGTTGACTCGGTTGGTTGACTTAGTGGGTTGACTCGGTGATTTGACTCAACGGGTTGACTCACTAAGTTTGACTTTTTAAGGATTTTTTGACTGATTTTTCTTATGGGGGGTTTTTCAGGCTGATGTTTAGGGGTGAGTTGACTGGGTTCAAGCTTGATTTGGGCTATGGATTGGGACTTACAAGGGTGAGTTTAACTGGGTTTGAACATGAGATTTGAGGGTATGGTCCTCCATTCATTCAGCTATCTCTACCAACATTGTAGCCCAAGGTGGGGTGTCTACAGATGCCCCTCTTTGACAGAGATTGCGCGCAACCGAATGTCAAAGTGAGTGTACACCCCACTTCTGACCTGGTCATTCATAGATCGTGGTTTGAAATCTTTGCTTGCCTTTAGATCTTCGTCAGTTGATCGTCTGGGAATTGATCACTTGCACATACTGCGAGAGTTTGGAGAAAATGTTGCGATTGTCCCTGCATGTGCTGCAACCTGGGTACCCAATCGCAACCCTTCCATTCCTGATCGGTACTAACATTGAAAAGGTACAGTAGAGCCTCTACGTCCGTCATAGTCTTGCGAGGTTACTGACCCGAAGATTGATTATACGATGCTTTCCCGGATCACTCCAGGAGTACTCGTTTCACTTGACTGTCAAAGTGGTTAGGTGCCCTACATCCATGTAGTCTTACGGGAGATCACTACGCCGAGTTGGACTCAGTCAAGGTACTTCAGGCATCTACGCCTAGGTATGTGTGGGTGAACGCTTTCCATCCGATCTGCTGGTTTTGATGCTTGGTTTGCAATTCATTCTTTCCTAGATTGTGGTTTGGAATCTTTATTTTCCTTTGCATATGAGTCAGTTGATTGTTTAGAGATTGATAACTCGCACATACCGCGGGAGTTTAGAGAAAACGTTGCGATTGTCCCTACATGTGCTGCAACCTGGGTACCCAATCACAACCCTTCCATTCCCGATCGGTACTAACATCATAAAGGTACAGTAGAGCCTCTGTGTCTGTCATAGTCTTACGAGGTTACCGACCCTGAGATTCATTGTTCGATGCTTTCCCGGATCACTCCAGGAGTACTTATTTCGCTTGACTGTCAAAGTGGTTAGCTACCCTGCGTCCATGTAGTCTTATGAGAGATTACTACGCCGACTTAGACTCAGTCAAGGTACTTCAGGCATCCACGCCTAGGTATGTGCGGGTGAACTCTTTCCACTTAATTTGCTGGTTTTGATACTTGGGTTACAATTCATCGTTTCCACTTGTTCAAATGGTTTCTTTGACCGAGCCTTTTGGCTTTCATCTTTTCGTATCTTGGCATGTAGTACGACCGCACTGACACTGGAGTTCAATTTGACCGTACTCTGAGTGCATTGGATCCGATGGTCTCCGGGGACACCGCGAGACATAGGATCTTATTTGATTTTTGTGTCGGCTCCTACCCAGAGATATGGAAGATCTCCCGGTGTTTTGAAGGCCGAATGCTCTACTGGGACAATATTTTTTGGATTTTTAAAAAGATGCCTACTCTGGGGAGTGATACTCCGTGGGGTTTTTATTTGCAAATAGGAATATATGTAATATGTTTTTCTTTCTTTTTGAAAAGGAAATCTGGCTTACACGCGCCTCCACTAGGGATGCCTGTGGGGTCTTTGGCTAACAACTTTTATTTTGAAAACAGGTAAACATGATGATTGATGCGATGGATGCTGATGCCTGGGGTTGCATATTTGATGACGGATGCATGGTTTGGCTCATTATCTTTCAGTTTAATGATTTTGCTTTTGCTGGGGATGTAGAGAACTTTTGAGCTTACTGCTTGCAGGGTTATACTCTTCTGGGGATTTTTTTTATTTTTTTTTCAATGCGGATGTTTGTTCAGCGGGTTAGTCAAGATCCCGACCCATGGTCGATCAGGTCCATCGTCCCAAGACGTTGTTTCTTTGCTAATGGGGATGGACGAAGGAGGTTGTTACACTTCAAGATGTTCTTCTGGGAATGGATGTGATTGAGACGGTGCTTGGACGCCAGTTTTGGTCAAGATTCAAATTTGCGGGCGATCGGATCCGTCATCCCAAACTGTGAAGTGAGTGAGCGGAGTTTGAGACTCCTAAAGTGCAGTGCTGGGGATAGTGACACTTTTTTATGATTTTTTACAAATATGTGGTCCGAATCTTTACCTGAGTCAAGATAGAGATCGGTTATTGAAAACAAAGGAAATATTTTTGTGATTTTGAAAATATTTGGTTTGAAAGCAAGGGAAATATTTTGTGATTTCTGAAAGGTGATTTTGCAATGTTTTGGTATTTTCTGATTTTTCTGAAATGCAGGGAAAGGTATGGAATTTTCATCCATTTTCAGCTTCTACTACTGGTAAGGCACCCGATCTATTTTACGTCATCGAGCAAGACGAATCTCACACAGTTGAGTGCCGTAGTTTTACATCTTTTGATGAGGGGACTTCGAGGGTTTTCAGTCAACACACTCACAAAGTTACCTGTTCATCATGTGCAATGCACATAGACCACGTATCGTCCGACGGCCTCCTTCGGCCACAAAATGAGCCACATCCTCACATTTCCCTTTGTCAATCTAGTTTGGGGCCTTATGCTGCTCACAATTCCGTGAGGGTGCGCTTCACCTCCCAATTGCCTTAATCCCCTTCATGAGTTTTAGGAACAGGGAACATCCGTCAGATTCAACAGCGACTTCCAAATCAAGGTTGTCTATCACGGTGTGTTCAACACGAACAAGGTCGCGGAGTTCTGCCCGCCTCAACCCTTACCTGTTTTAGAAGATTCCAAGACACCCATATGATCAAGTGTCAGCCATGTCAGGGACAGGTTGGGGAAGAAAGCCCCCGAGAAGTTAATCCCAGTGTAGTTTTAGGTCTTCGGACCGCTGGGGATAGATTTGTGTAGTTAAGATTGATGGTAAAAAAAATTTATTTTGAGAAAGTTCCAGACTTCAACTCGAGTAATCGAGGTTGATACTGATTTTTGTGGAAAGATTAAAATGATTTTGGTATTTTTTTAAAAAAATGATCTGGGTTATCGAACCTTGATCCGAGCGGTCGAGGTCGATGCCGGTTTTTTGTTGAAAGCAACGAAAGTCCCCCGAGAAATTAATCCCAGTGTGGTTTAAGGTCTTTGGACAAAAAATATGTACATGCTGAAAATACATTCTTTTTGTAATTTTTTTGAAAAGATCTGGATTATCGAACCTTAAGCCAAGCGGTCGAGGTCAATGCCGATTTTTATTGAAAATCCCTCAGAATCTTGATCCCGACATAGTTTAAGGTCTTCGGACCCAAGACTTTGTGACACTTTTTTTTTTTAAGAAAAAAGTCCGGAGTCATCGGATCTTGATTCGAACGATCAAGACCAATGCCGATTTTTATTGGAAATCCCTCGGGATCTTGATCCCGACGTAGTTTAAGGTCTTCGGAACCATTCTTATGTACAGAATAGGGCATCACATTTTTTTTGTTTTTTAGAAAATGCCCGGAGTCGTTGGATCTTGATTCGAACAATCAAGACCGATGCTGGTTTTTATTAAAAATCTCTCGGGATGTTGATCCCGACGTAGTTTAAGGTCTTCAAACCATTCTTATGTACAGAATAAGGCAACACATTTTTTTTTGTTTTTTAGAAAATGCCTGGAGTCATCAAATCTTGATTCGAACAATCAAGACTGATGCCGGTTTTTATTAAAAATCTCTCGAGATGTTGATCCCGACGTAGTTTAAGGTCTTCGGACCAAAGACTTTGTACAGTAGGCAGTAATCAAGGTTGGAAATTCTGGGGATTTTTCTGAGAACGATTCAGATCATTAGGCCATGACTTGGATGGTTGAGATCACTGTTTGACCAAGTCGATTCATTTTCTTTTTCTTAAAAATTCCATGGGGCTTTTTCCACATCATCAAGTTAATTCCTCCCCAATTTCTCACCAAATGGACTTTGGTAAGATTCCTTTTTTCTTTTTCTCTTCCTTCTCTTCCATCACTTCATTCTTACATGGGGGTACACGATTCACTTGCAACCGCCCTTCCCAATGAGGAGTTCTTCCCAAGGAGAGGGGATGAGGGGTCGTTTCAACTAAGTGGGAGGATGGACGGCCCCCTGGGTGCCGCCGAAGCCGCTTCTGCCCACTGATTTTTCCAGTGGGTCGGATAATGGGGTGCCCTCCCATTTTCTATATAACATGGGGCACCCTTGGCCCCTCCAACATGCAATCCCTCTCTTCTCTTTCTCATACTCTCTCTTTCTTCAAGTTTTTCTCTTTCTTTTTGTCACGCCCTGAAACCCGAGTACGATAACCCAAAGCCCGAGTTCCAGGGTGTGAATTTAAAATTCGAGCATAGATTCCTTGAAATTCCATTCAACACATCGCATAACTAAAATAAATCCCAAGTACAAAGTTTCTCTTCCACTAATATCTCATTACATGGAATTTTACAAGATAAAATAGATCAACTACGGTTGACGTTTGAGTAACACGTGCCCAACTAAATACTCTGCTCTGTCTATGTCTTCTCCTTCCTGAGAACCTGTAAGAACTGTGGTGATTTTGGTGAGCTAAAAGCCCAGTGAGATCATTTCCATCATAGGTAATATTCCAGTTAATAAAAGATAGGACGTGAATTCATCAACGGATAGGATTGTATGAAATATACAAGGATAAGGTTATGATTGATACACTTTATGATTTATTATCAATAGAACATGATTACCATGATGCCATGTATGTCATGATACGTGTGAGAGCAATAAACGTCTAGGAACTCGCTGCCACTGAACATTAGGAACCTGTCGCAAATTAACAATGCTCACCTAACCGGTACAGCGAGGCGACAAATCAACCATGCACGCCAGTGGGCAAATCAACCATGCATCACTGATCCAACCGAGCAAATCAACCATGCTCAATAAGTGAAACGACCAGAACTCGCTGCCACTGAACATTAGGAACCTGTCGCAAATCAACCATGCTCACCTAAACGGTACAGCGAGGCGGTAAATCAACCATGCACGCTAGGAATCAAATCAACCATGCTCCTGTTCTGTCGTTGTGTAAAAATGTATATGAATGTCATGAATTATGAAAACACATCCTCACGCATACAATGCATCTCAAACTCAATCCCAATTACACCATGCATGTGTCATCTTTATTTAAGTAGTTCCTTGTCTAAACATTTAGTTTGTAGTAAATTAAGGAAGCTGAGAATAATTTGGAAAGTTATTAAAATATGTACGGTAACCTAAGTCGAATTTGTCTAACATCTTGATATGTACAACTAGATAGGTTGGTTGGGAAAAATATCAAGAATAAATAATCATAATACGATACTTAAGAATAGAGATCGAAGTGGGTCCCATACCTAAGACTCCCTTACAATTAACAGGAAAGGATAAAGACCATATAAAAAACTTGACTAAGAAAGCGAGTTGTAAGACGGATCCCTTACCCAAAAATCCAATGGTTAAACAACAAAAGAGTGAATTAAGACCTGAAATATAGCAACAAGAAGATCAAGGAAAATCAACCAGAAAATCATGAGATGAATCACTCACCATGACAGGTCCTAAGCTCCAAATTGAGCCTGAGTCGGCTCACTGAGTCGACTCGGTTGGAAACTTTTTCTTCTTTCTTCTTTCTTTCTTTCTTCCTTCTTTCTCCTTCCTTCTTCTTTCTTCTTTCTTCTTCTCTTCTTCTTCTTTCTTCTTCTTCTTCTTCTTTGCTGGAGCAGGGTCCAGCAGTGCAGCGGCGCATCAACAGCAAAAGAACGGCAGCCTCACCACCACCTTCTCTCGCTCTCTCTCTCTCTCTAACGTCTCACTCTCTCTCTCTCTCTCTCTTTCTCACGGCTTCTCTCTCCCTCTCACGGCTTCTCTCTCTCTCTCTCTCTCTCTTACATTTTCTGAAGTAGGGGAACATGGCCAGGGGGTCCTTATAGCCCTACGGTCAATTGGGTAGGTGGGTGCGTGGGGAGGAGTTTTAGTTCGAGTTGGAGAAGGAGACCGACCGAATTTCGGAGGTTCTTTGCACAAGGGATCCATTGGAAATCTAGGTGGGGGTCCACACGGAGATCTGGAAGAGATCTGGCCCATCCATGGAAGACAGATCAGACGATCTTGAATTTCTTTTGTTTAGACGGCGGCTTGAGGAGGTTTGCACGGTCAACGAATGACCAGAAGCTTGCAAAGGATTGGGGACGGGTAGCGTACCAACATGATGGACGGTTTGGATCGATTAATGGGGCCCACGTGATGGACTGTTGAATTCATGCCAGGCGACAGCGTCGTCCGCTGTTACAGCGGACGACCGAAGAAGACGAAAAAGTTTTTATTTTTATTTTATTTTTATTTTTTTTATTTATCTTTTTTCGCATGAAGACCGTTGGGAAGATAGGTGGGGTCCACACGACCCTAGTACAGCTATTCTTGTACGCCCATGCAAGGCGGAATGCAAGATCTTGGCGGTTTTTAGCCACCATTGATTGTAAGTCACGGACCGGCGTACACTATAAATGACGTAAAAGATTAAAAAAACTTCAAAGGGGAGCTCTACTGTCGAGGGGAGGTTGGATGGACGGCTTGGATTTCTAGATGGGGTCCACTATGATGGACGGTGTGGACGGATAGACACGGCAGCACCGTCCGCTGTTTACACAGCAAGGAAGAAGGATTCGAATGTGATTCTTTTATTTTGGTTTTTTTTTTTACGTGCGTCTCACATAATATAACTTTTACGCTCCTCTTTTCATGTGGGGTCTACTTGAGGTTGATCTAGACCATTTGTTCCGTCTAAAATGTGGACAACGTAAAATAAATCGCTGACAAGAAAAATGAGGCAGATCCGAGTGATGGCGGCCCACTTATGGCCCGATTTCTGATTAGGGTATTTGTAGGATGATCGGAGGGTTGAAATTTGACGTGTATGGTTAGATCGTGTCCTAGAACTAGTATATAGAGTTTTGTGTGAAAATGATTTTCAGAAATCATAAAACTTAAAAAGGTAGTATAAC
Organism: Liriodendron chinense; assembly: GCA_003013855.2. Classification (NCBI taxonomy): domain Eukaryota; kingdom Viridiplantae; phylum Streptophyta; class Magnoliopsida; order Magnoliales; family Magnoliaceae; genus Liriodendron; species Liriodendron chinense. The sequence goes on from PVNU02002357.1 coordinate 773,858, forward strand.
TTAAGTTTAACTAATGTCATTTTCGTAATTATCATAAATTTATGAGTTTTGTAAAATCTATCACTTCCATGTTATTCTAGGGTTTATTCTAAGCAACTTTAATAAAGAGACCATATAGAAATTCCCTACGGATGATTTATTATTAATTTATCAATATTTTAATTTATTTAAATCATTAAATAATTAACTAAATTATAATTTAAATTATTCTAAAATCCTAGGGTGTTACAAACACACCCGAGCAGGTTCATAGGGCCAAGAAATCACTGATCTAAGTACATGCCTTGTGACGGACACGATGTATGGGTCATATTTATGGACAGACATTTGTACAGGATGATATACGGCGTGTTTATATTGATCACGTAATTCGAAATCGGAGTGGATGGTTAGATCTTCCGGTCTAGATCATTCTAACGGTCAGTTTATTGATTTAGCTAAGTATACTGAGTTTTCAAAGGCTTTAAAAAGTGTTAGAATGCGTATAAAAGTATATACATGTGTGTATGCGTGTGAACAACACGGCCTAGAATTAAAATTTTTCCCATCTGAATATGCACTCGTGTACTTACTCGTGCGCCCAAATTTTCGGGGTATTACACTTTTGGTGGCCTCTTTCTCTTTTCAAGTGGTGGGGCCTTAGTGAAGCTTTTGGACAGCAAGGTGGTCCCCTTTTGGTGAGTGGTGAAGGTATGGACCACTCCATTTTCTTTCTTGTCCTTTTTCTTCTTCACTTTCTCTCCTCATGTTTTCTTTCTTTCCTACATGTAGATATTCTAAGGGAGTGAAGGTGGGCACAAGTCCTTTGGCCTTTTTTTCTACATTTCCAATCTCTTCTCAAGGTGGTGCATGGAGAAGGACATTGCAAGCTTCAATTTCATTTTTCTTTTCTTCTTTCACACTCCCTTCATATGTATGTAAAGGGTAATTTTGCCATGTCCATCAAGTGTGCATGGTAAAATATCCTACATTTTCTCCTAGGAGTTGGGCCCCCTTTTTATGTGTATCAAATGGGCTCAAAGTGAAGTCATGGCCCTTGGTGTATTTGACGGGCCCAACACTTCATTTTGGGCTCCCTCATGCTCTCTTTTTCTTGCCATATTTTCCTTAGAGCTTTCTTTTCTTTTTCATCTTCTTTTCAAGATTTGGGCCCATGGGAATGGTATGGCCCACCTCAAGTTTTGGGCTCATAATGCTCACTTTGGATGGCCCCATCTTTCTTCACATATGTATGGCAAAGGTGACTAGCCCATTCTTCACTTGGATCTCAAGTGGGCTAGATTTCTTAGTTGGGCCTTTATGGACAAGTAGCCCAAATCTTCCACCATTTCTTGATTATGATGTACATCCTTGTACACAAAGTATGGTGGGCTCCTTAGAATTCCTCCATATAGATAGGCTTTTGGGCCCTCTTTGAAACTTAAATTTCTTTGAGTCATGTGTGCACCACTATACTTTGTGCATGTAGGATTCTTTCCCTTCATACCTTTTCTTTGAATGGATGGAGAACTTGAGTTACTTGATCATCTACAAGTCCCATGAGTGAGTTGTTTCAACAATCTCACTAAGTTCAAATGGTTTTCTCATGTTGTAGGAAAGTGGTTCTCAAGAGCTTAATGTTCCCAAACTCAAATGGATGACTCTTCTTCAAGTGAGCTATCCATGCAACCATAGCTCCTTGAACTTCTCTTGGGGATGCTTGGTGGGTCATCCACCATCATTCTCAAGGATGAGTGATTTTTCCTTCAATTTGTGGGAAAGAATGATACCCATAAGTTGCCCAATTTTGTCCCAAGCTTTGGGGCATTTTGTATTTTGATCTTCAAGTAGGCTATGTATATCATTCTTAGCCATTTTCATGATGGTTGGGTGACTCATCAAGTCATGCCCTCTTGTGCTCAAATGGTCTCCCTTTTTGGTGAAGAAATTGGTGCACATAAGTTGCCCAAACTTGTCCTTGCATGGACATTTCCAACTTTGATTCTTCATGTGGGCTATGCGCATCAATTTTTTTACCATTGGCTTCTTTGACTCATGTGTTTGTGGGTAAACCACCATATTGTACTCTCATATTTAAAACATTTATCAAGATGATGCACATTGGTTACCCATGGTTAACCCATGAATGGGTTCTCATGTTTCTTCAAGTGGGCTATGTGCTCCTTTCAATCCATTGAGGTGGGGCCCTTGAGTTGCTCTTGGGGGCCAATTTCCTTTCTATTCCCCACTTGTCCATGTACATGTGTAAAAAGATGGAAACATCTTAAATGAGGATTATGGCCTTGGTATGAAAAGTGAACCAAGCCTTGGTCACACATGGACTTTGAAGAGGGATTTCTCATGTGAAGTTGGATTCTTATCCCTTATTGATCTCATGGCACTTGAGTGTATTTGTTGCCCAAAATGTGTCCTCGGATGGTGGACTTTCCTTACCTAAGGCATGGCATGCAACCCTCTTTAAGGTGGGCCTCGCTTTCTTTAATGGGCCCAACACATACCCTAGGTGACACATGGAGTTGGACATTAGATTTTTGCATTTGAATGTAGGTCTGAATTCATGGGTTTCCTGGATAATGATTTGATTTGGATCTTAACGGGTAAAGGATGGAGACTTACCTGGCCAAACTTGTAGGATTTGATGGCGGATGGTACAAGGGGGCGAAGGGCGGTCGATGAGGATGATCCGGCCTTCATCGTTCGCCGAGGGGCTCATATGTGTTCTTTAGCCAAGGAGCACCAACCTCTTCCCTCTATAAAGGGCCGAGGTACTCGAGATCTCCGGGATGATTGGGTGAAACAACTGCAGCCTATGCTCGAACGTGTTCTGGTCGATACTCCTTTTGCAGGCCTTCTCATATTATGTTTCACAACAATAATGCCAACTGCATGCTGCTCGCGGCTCTCTGTGAGAGGTGGCGGGATGAGACCCACACCTTTCAACTTCCTTGTGGTGAGTGGGGAATAAATCCCCTATATATATATATATATATATATGCAAATTGGCTTTCCATTCCATGGGGCAGTTGTTCCCCACGCCAGCTCTCTTGCTCCCATTACTTCTACTGACTGGCTACGGCTTGTGGGAGCCATCCCACCTAAAAATGAATTCCAGGGCCACCAAGTGAAACTGCGATGGTTTTACAACACCTTCGTTGCTGTCATCCCTACTACCGAGCTGGAGGCCCTTCACAAAGCACGGGCCATGATCACTTACGCCTTTGGGTTATTCCTTTTCTGTCATGTGAACGAGATGATCGACCCTAGATTTCTTCGTTTGGTTGAAGATCTTCACCATTCGTACAATTAGAACGGGGCTATCTTGACTCATATCTTCCAAGGCTTAGATAAGACCTCTCGGAGTAGCCGGTCCTACATAGGTTTCTAGCCCGTCGTGGAGGTATTCTCTTTAACCTTCCGTGGAGACATTTGTCTTCTTTCTTCCTTTGATCATTGTGTCTGCCCTTGCCCAGACCTGCGTTTATGATCATTTTGCTCATCTCTCGCCGAGGATACGAGATGATGTTGAGCCATCTTTGTACCGCTTCATGCACTGACATAAGCAAAATCGTCAACAGAATTCTCGAATGTTTGGGGACAACTGGCGGGCTGACATAGACGGACTGACCATCGAGGACGTAAGTATCTTGTTTTCCTTATCCGTCGTGCTACTCTGGGGCTGATTATGATGAACTCATTTGTTGTAGTTTGCTCGGATGTTGTACGCCAACTTTCCTCTTTACTACACCCTTCAACGTGTGGAAGCATATGATTCTTCGTGTCTTCGGATCATGCTCTCTGACGCTGAATCATTTCAGTGGTATTTAGGCGAGAAGCTGCTCCGACAGATCACTGGTGTGGCTCGGGTTCCTTGTTCCGCACCTCCTCCGACTGCTCAGATCTCGGCTGATGATATGGCCAATGCTCTTGCAGACCAGCCTGGATTTCGCTTCATTATCCCGGATCGTGACTACAACGAGTGGTATTTGCTGTACGAACAGGGACCTCTGCTTCCTTCGCTCTATGTTCTAGGGGGTCGTCGCAGATATGCCGGCGGATCAGTGACAGCTCCTCTGATGGACCTTCATCGTCGGGAGCGAGATGAGAGTAGAGATGATGACGATTATGTTGGTGATCTATAGCCTGCTTCTGTATTCAGCTTTATATGGCCTTCTTGCATTTTAAAACCCTTTTTGCTTTTATCTTTCTGCTGTATCAAGATCTTCTGTATGAATATATAACCCCAATTTGTCTCAAATTCCTTGATGATGCTTGTATGCTTTGACTTCTGACTCATTCTTTAATGACTTGTGGAAGATGAAACTTCTTAACTACATGGATGGTGCCTTGAACGGTTCGGATAACTTGATTTGGCCTTGTGGGCCCTTTCCTGCCTTCAGCTTCGCTTTGGATCACCTGTCCGTGATGTTTCGTAAGGCTAAGAAGGCATTCCATGGTGCGGATGATGACATGAACGACTCAGATTGCTCTTTTCAGCCAGTGGGCCCACTTGATGATAAGATCTTGGATTCTAGCCCTCCTTTTGATGATTAAACCCTTGATCTTGCTATTTTATGACTCATGCAAGCTCTTTCATGGTTTAGATCATGATGATCTAGCCTTTGAGTGGCTTAGATTGCTTGTGGGCCTCTCTTGATCCATTTTCCTTCTCTTTGACTTGATCAGATCCATGTTGGCCATAATACTTCATGATTGGACAAGTGGGGTACCTTCCAGATGATTCAGATCAGCCCCAAACTGAAATCTGGAGTTGATCGGAGCCTTGGAAGGCCCTTAGGGTGCCAACTTCTAACATGGACTCGCAGTCCCACCTACCAAAAGGCGAATAGGCCAATCCCGAGAAGAGAGAGAAAATCCATTCATACGAGCGACCCACAGGGGGCCGCCCAGACCTTTCCTCATGTGCAGTCCGTGCGAGCCCTAGTTCGGACATTCCTCACTGCTCTCTGTTGCTGTCTCCTCGATTTTGTGCGCACGAAGTTTCGATCCAACCATGAATCCTTCTTTTGTCTTCACTTTTCTTCTCTTTTTGTCTTCTTCTCACTTTGTCCTTTCTCAAGCAATGGATGGTGGAGATCTAGGGGCTGTGCAGGCTATCCATGATGGGTCCCACACTCCAGATTTTTAATTGAGCTTTGATCGAGAGGAGATGCCTTTAATGGATGGGGTAGATGGGGCTTTAAGAGGGAGCATTGATGAAGACTTAAGCTTGGTGGCTAATGGAGCTTTTAGTGACTCCATTAATGGTGGGATGGCTGGAATTTCAGATTTGGATAGGTCATTGGATGATGGAGTTTTAGATGGTATGGATGAGATGGGGAGATGGGACATAAGTGAGGCTATGCATCCTTTGAGTGTGGGCCACATGGACGATGTGATCGATGGTGATGATGGGGCCACGATGGACATAGATGAGCTGATCTCATGACTGAATGGTATGGATGGTTCAGATGATACCTTTGGTGGCTTAGATGCTCTTGATGATGGCCGAGATGTGCGACACACTTGCTTGGGTGGACTTGATGTGATCATTGATGATGTCCCCCTGATGATGGACGGTGTGGATGTCCCGATGATCCCTTTAATTGGACAGGATGATGATTGGATTTATGACTTCATGTTAGAGAGGACTGCAGGTCCAGATTTGACCGTAGATTCTTCGATCAGGGTTGTTGGGGCCTTTCTTGACGGTTCAGATGCATTTTTCAACGGTCAGATTGATCAGGATGCCGCGATAGTGTAGTGTGATTTTCGCTGATAGCCTTTTCGATGGAGAGTATCGACCTTCTCCTGATTGTCGTCCCTTTACACATTCGGCTCACGAGGCGGGCGAGTCTTCTCGTGCAGCTGAAGTCGTGATTGTTTCAGATAGCAACGCGACTATATCAGACATAGTCGCTATTGGGGACGGGTCAGGGGCTATTGAGTCTACAAAGGCTCCAGCTTTTCCTTCTCCTTCACCCGTTGATCTTTCGATCCTTGATGAGTTGTCATCGATCCCCAAGCCTTTTGTTCTGGAGGGGATTCCTGTGAGGACTTGCTAGTTGCTTCCTCGTCCTTCTTGCTCACCACGATTGCTTGCTTGGCTTGACAATTTGTCGGCTTATGGGATTCGAGATTTGGAGTCCTATGGCTTCGGCAGTTTGATCCATATGGCTAGAGTTAACATTGATTGTAGGATGCTCGGGGCTGCACTGATTGACTGGGTCCCTTCGTTGAACTTGTTTGCGTTCAACGACATGGAGATGGAACCTTCTTTGGAGGAGCTTGCGCGTTTGACTAGTCTTCCTTGGGATTACGCTCAGTATTTTTCGCCGAAGACTTTGCCGAAGACTGCCACACCGCAGAACTGGTTTGAGATCCCGTATCCTGTTCAGCCTGCAACTACCGGCCAGGATGCTGTGGTATTCTCCTTGGACCTACTATACGATCTTTTCTCGGGCCCTTGGAGTGTGGCAGGGTCCCTACTTTCTCGGGATGCATTGATGTTCTGTTTGATAGCTGAGATGCTATTCTCGGGGTGACGCAGATCTCAGACTCCTTTGCTCTTTGAGGTGATGAGCCGAGCTACTCGACGGTAGGGGATCATTTCTCTCGTTCTGGCTGAGCTGTTTAATGGACTGACTGACTGTGCCCTAGGCCGCACTTGTGTCCTTCGCGGCTGCTGTGCATTTCTTTAGGTATCCCTTCTGCACTTTCCTTTTCTTTTCTTTTCTTGTCTTTTGGGAATTACTCTGCTTTAGCTGAACTTCTTTACTTTCTTACAATCAGATCTGGCTATGGGAGCGTCTTTCGCTAATCGTTTTTGTGTCATTTCCTAATACCCGTCGCCCAGACCTCATGCAACATATTATGGAGTTTCTTCCGCATACGGCTAGGATGAGTGAGCCCTTGTATCGCAGGATGTTTGCTGAGCTGCGTGACTGGAATGTTCGTTGGGAGTCATCTTGGCTTTCACTTCCTCCAGTACTTTATGATGCGCACCGACCTCCTCTGATGCTGGTAGACTTTCGATTTTATTTTTCTTATCATCCTATCTAGTTCCTTCGGTAGTTCGGGTATGAGCAGGATGTTCCTCCTTTTGCTTTCACGGGTTTCGCGTGTTGAGCACTTCCAGCTAGATCATCTGACTTTAGGACTCGGATCGATGGGTCCTGGGCGAGTCACCTAACTGCTGATTTGCTTGGCTTTGAGCTGCGGACTTTTCTGATGGCGATCGCCCCATACCAGCATTGGGTTGCTGAGCAATCTCTATACCAGCACATTCCTTGCTGGCACCAGACTGCCGATGAGGATGAGTAAGATATTCTTAGGGATGCTGGCTCTTCATTTGGTTCATATGAGCCCTTTAAAGAGCGCCCATTCATCGATCCTGGTTTCCTCTTGGCCACTCATGGCCACTTTTTGTTTGAGGTTTCTGCACTTCGATATCATTGTGAGATGATGTCGAGGAGATTGGCTGCCGATCAGAGGTTGTCTAACGAGGAGATAGCGATCCGTAGCCTTGAGCGAGATGAGTTACATTACCTGTATATGGAAGTGAGCAGGTTGAGAGCGAGGCTATTTCATTATGAGTCAGAGGACTTACCTGATGTGGCCGAGGAGGGTGGCAGAGATTGATTATGTCAGGCTGTCTGTAAGTTCCTTTTCGCATAGTACATGGCCGATGATGATGCATTTTTTTTGTATTTTTTGAAAAAGGATGAATGATATATGTAAAAGAAACATGATGCATTTAATGAAAAGAGAAAACTTTTTGAGAACTTATTGTACCATGAGTTGTCCTGTGAGTGTGTCTGAATTTTGTGCCGGGACATAGGAATCAGAACTGAGGCTTGGCCAATGCTTTGACTGATGTCTCGAGATTGACTTGTGAGATCTCTTTGGTTCCCTAGAGGTGTAGGCAATGGAAACTGTTACTTCCTGATATTGTCAGAGTTTGTAGAGTTCTTTGTTCCCGATTGTACTTCGTCTTGTTCTTGAACTGCAACTGCTTGAACTGATCTGAACCGTCTGATTTCTTGGTACCTGCACTTTTAATTCTTCTTTTTCTATTCGAGTCATTTTTTCCTGTAGTACTCTTTCAAGTTTTCACCACAGCCGGCTTTTTCCAGTCTTTTTGCCCGTAGTGCCCTTTCGGGTTTTCATCACGTCCCGGGTATTTGATCTTGCTTGCCCCTTGGAAGCTATGCTGTTTTTACCCTTGGCGCCCTTTTGGGTTTTCACCAAGTCCGTTGTATACCCATTGTTTTTACTCGGAGCACCCTTTCGGACTTTCACTCCACCCTCTTTGTTTAGGCACACATGTTCTTTTCTTCTTTCTCTTTTTTTCTTTTAAATAACTACAGCGGTTAGAGGTCAGGGATCCATCGTTGCCGGCCGATGGCAGTCTTTCAGCCCTTATCCTAAATTACAATGATAGAGTTGTTGGTCTTAACTACAGATCCTTCTGAGATGGATGGGTGGGTGACTGTGTTTCTTCTCTGGTTGATTTTTCTCGGGTGCCTTGTTTTGGCTTCCTATTTTCTTTTCTTTTCTTTTTTTGTTTTTTGTATTCTTTCTTCTTCGTTTTTTTTTTCTTCTCTCCTTTTCTTTTGAATCCCCTTATTTGAAACACTTGTTGGTGGACGGAAATGATTTCTAAGAGGTTTTAGCTTCGACCTCTTGACTTCAGCTCTATTAATGTAACTCTTGATAAGGTCAGAATGACTTACCCGTGAAGATCTTCACTTTGTCGGCATTGATTGGCTCAGGAAGATCCACCCCTCTTATGCTAGTGAGTCTGAGGGCGCCTCTAGGAAGTACTTCTTTGATGATCAGCGGTCCATCCCACGAGGGTTTGAACTTTCCTCTGGGATCCGGAAGGTGTGGTGGTAGAATCTTCTTCATGACCATGTCGCCCACCTTGAAACTTCTTTTTTCGGACTCTCTTGTTGTATGCCCGAGCGATCCTTTTCTGATAGCACTAGGAATGACTTAGCGCACGCATGCGCTTCTCATCTGCTAGCTGTAACTGATCGAATCTGGCTCGTTGCCATTCTCCTTCTTCAATTTCGCTTTCTAGTAACACCCGTAGTGATGGTATTTCCACTTCGACTGGTAGAACTACTTCCATTCCATAAGTAAGCTCGAAAGGAGTAATGCCTGTAGTAGACCGTATAGACGTTCGATAGGCCCAAAGTGCATATGGGAGCATATCCAACCAATCTCGATAAGTCACGACCATCTTCTCTAGTATCCTGACGATTGTCTTGTTTGCGGCTTCTACCCCACCATTCATCTGAGGACGGTAAGGGCTCGATCGATGACGTTAAATTTTGAACTTGTTGAGGAAGTCATCCATTTTCTTGTTGACAAACGGGGTCCCATTATCTGTGATGATAGCATGAGGGATTCCATACCGGCATATGATGTTGTTCTTCATGAATTTGATCACCTGGGATGCTACAATCGTGGTGTAGGAGGCTGCTTCTACCCACTTAGTGAAGTAGTTGACTGCTAGAAGTATATACTCATGACCATTTGATGCTTTAAGACTAATCTTCCTAATGACGTCGAGTCCCCACATGGAGAAGGGCTAGGGAGTTGTCAAGTTGTACAGTTCTGATGAGGGGGCATGAATTTGATTTGCGCGCTCCTAACACTTGAAGCATTTCCTAATGTGCTGGCAGCAGTCTGTCTCCATGGTGAGCCAATAGTAGCCAAGTCGTAGAATCTTCTTTAACATCATGTGCTCGTTCATGTGTGGGACATAGATTCCTTCATGTATTTCTTTCATGATCTTCGCAGATTCTGTTTCGTCGACGCATCAAAGGAGGACGTGATTATAGGATCGCTTGTAAAGGACTTCGCCACTGATGGTGAACTGGCCTGCCAAACGCTGGATGGTTCAACGATCTGTTGCTATTGCTGACTCCGAATACTCATGGGTTTCGAGATATTGCTTGATGTCAGCATACCAGGGTTTGTCGGGGACAGCTTCGGCTTCTTCTATTTGCAGGCAGAAAGCAGGTTCATCTTGAGTTTCGACTGTGAGCTCCCATTCTGAAGCTCCTTTCGGGATCTCGAGCATTGATGTGAGTGTAGCGAGGGCATCTGCAAACTGATTTTTGGCCCTGGGCATGTATGAGAAGGTGATTTCCTTGAATTCTTCGATCAAGATACACATGATATGGTATCAACTTCTCGTCCTTAGTTTTCCATTCGCCATTGGTCTGGTTGATGATAAGCTGTGAGTCTCCAATTACTCGTAGCTTCTTGATGCCCAAGATTATGAATTCCCTTAGACCAGCGATGCATGCTTCATATTCTGCCATGTTGTTGGTGCACTCGAATGCTATGCGCCTTGAGATAGGAATAGGGACATCGTCTAGAGAGTAGAGGATTGCTCCGATACCACTTCCTTTAGAATTTGCTGCGTCGTAGAAGAATAACGTCCACTCATCTTTTTTCTTCTTTTTTTCATCTTCGATAAGCAAGAGATCTTCATCAGGGAAGAATGTCTTGAGTGGTTGATAATCCAGGAGAGAGTGAGCGGCAAGATGATCAGCGAGGGCCTGCCCCTTGATTGCCTTCTGAGTGACATAGGTGATGTCGAATTCAGATAGGAGTAGTTGCCATTTAGCTATCCTTCCGGTGAGTGCCAGTTTCTTGAACAGGTACTTGAGCGGATCCATGTGAGTGAGGAGGAGGATAGGGAACGCAATTATGTATTGACGGAGTCGCTGAGTTGCCTAGACTAGGGCAAGGCAAGTCTTCTCGATCGGGGAATACCTGGTCTCGTAGTCGGTGAACTTTCAGCTCAAATAGTATATCGCTTGTTCCTTCTTCCCGGTCTCGTCGTGCTGGCCGAGAACACAGCCAATGGCTTCTGCTGCTACTGATATGTATAACAATGGTGGTCGTCCAGGAGTGTGCTATTAGTGCACTTTTCTGTGGCATACTAGTGCACCTTGTTTGTCAATTACTTAGGTCAGTGAGTCTAGTGTCGGTTGAGCTTAATGAAGATGAAGACCAAAGACTCAAGTGGCCCTGCTGCATCAAGGAAGAAGAAACAGGTAAAAGTGATGCCTTGGTGTGCCTTAACCTTGACCAAAACCTAACCCATAACCTCTTAGATGACTTGGACCAACTAGGTATACCCTTAGTCATCATCATTAGTCTTAGAACTCCATGAAAAACATAATAAGTTAGACTAATTTCAGAGGTGAAAGTTGCTGTAAACAAAACAGCTCAAAACAGCAGTTTTCGATTGATCTCCGATCAATCGGATGTTGGCTCCGATAGGACTCCGATCAATCGGACAGAAGCTCCGATCAATCGGAAATTTTTCCAGCAACCTTGAAAATCCACTGGACATATTTCCGATTGATCGGACAGTCTTCCGATCCATCGGAAGGGGTCCGTCCGATCAATCGGACAGTGTTCCGATCAATCGGAATATCTTCCAGAGACTTCATTGGATAGATTTCCGATCAATCAAACTTGTCTCCGATCAATCGGACTTTATTCCGATCAATCGGAGATGCGCGAATCTTACCATTTTTTTACCATTGGAACTCTATTTAAGATGGGGATTCGTTTTTGAGCCAATAGAGGAGATTTTGAGGAGATAGGAGCCACCATTGTTGAAGATCATTAAGAGCCCTATTCCTAACCCAAACAAGTGATCTTCCTTGTGATTCATCACAAGTATGGAGCATTCAAAGCTCAAGAAGAAGATGCACTTGTCCCTCTTTTGATCTCTAGAGATTGGATTGATCTTGATAGTCATATTCCTATCCAATACTCTATGATGAGATCGGTGTAGGTAAGACTCTCTAAGTAACCCATTCCCATAAGTTGTAGAGATCTCAAACCTACCTTCCCTAGCACCTTGGGCATCTCTAATGGAGCATCACATGCAAGGTAGCTGATCTTGGAGCTGAAGCCTTGGCAAAGTAGCGGCGTCGAAGATCGAGGGAGCACAAGGGGAGCTGATTCAAGCACGGGAGAGCGAGAAGAAGCAACCCAAAGCGGCGGTAAACAAGGGGCTCAATCCGAAAAGTAAGGTTGTCTTGTTAGGAGTCCATCCACTCAATTCCCTGTGGGAGTTGAGTGTAGAGTTTGTTTGACAAACTCGACCTAGGGTCGTTAGCCGATCCTTGGCCTATTAGTTGGGCCTTAAATCTAGAGACTTAGCCGTTCCTTGGCATGTTAGTCGGGCCTAAATAAAGTCTCCAAGGGGGAGCCACCAACACGGGTGTAAACGTGTAGGTTGAGAGGAACCTGTAAACTCCCCGGTTGGGTGGATCCGAATTAAAACACCTTGGTTGGGAGGAACCAGATTTAAACTCCCCAGTGAATGCCGGTGTGCTCAAAGGGGTTGAGTACTTGAACCGGGAGTGGAGTAGACAAGTAGTCGAACCACTATACATCCTTGTGTTTGTGATTGATTTTGAGCACATTTATCTTTATGCATTGTGTTTAATTGTTAATTATGTATGCTTAGTTAGGAATGTATGCTTGGCACTTGATAGACACATCCACACTCATAAGATGTACTTTCACTATCTCAAGTAGACTTGAACTTATTGATCCATCCTCATTCAAGTCTAATTGAGTTGCATAGATTAGGTTCTTCATTAGCTTAATCATTTATTAATCTATGCTTGTTTAGACTAGGTTGTTTATAGCTTTTATCATATGCTAGTCTTTTGATTGGACCCACTTAGGCTTGGAAGCCGAAGTGTTAACTGCTTACGTAGTTTAATTTGTTAAATTTGTTAAGTAGGCGAAAAGATTTTGAAAAGGTCCTAATCATCCCCTCCTATAGGTTTAGCCATAATACTAATTGCTCTTTAAGCTTCCTCACGTGTATGCATAGGGTGTCGTGTTAGACTACCCGACGCAATTTCATGTGCGGCACTAGGACTGGAGGATTCATAAGATACTTCTTGATGCGGTCGAAGGCGACTTGGCAATCGTTATTCCATTCCTTTGGAATGTTCTTCCGAAGGAGCTTGAATATGGGTTCACAGATAGGTGTGAGTTGTGCAATGAAGCAACTGATGTATTAAATTTTACCAAGGAAGCCACGGATTTCTTCGTCTGTTCTAAGAGGGGGCATCTCGATGATTGCTCTAGTTTTGGTTTCGTCGACCCTGATGCCATCCTCGCTCACCATAAAGCCGAAGAGCTTGCCTCCCATTGCACCGAAGACACATTTCTAAGGGTTGAGGTGGAGCTTGTACTTTTCTAATCTGTTGAATAACTTCTTCAGATCTTCAAAGTGTCCTTGAATCGTGCGAGATTTAACGATCATATCATCCACATATAATTCGAACTCCTTGTTCATCATATCTTGAAATAATGTTGTCATTGCTTGTTGATATGTTGCTCCTGAGTTCTTCAGACCGAACGACATTACCCTGTAATAGAAGGTTCCCCAGGGAGTGATAAACGATGTCTTCTCGCGATCTTCGACGGCCATCTTAATATGATTGTAACCTAAAAATCCATCCATGAATGAGAAGATCTTATACCCGGCAGTGTTGTCGTCTAGAGTGTCAATGTGTGGCAAAGGGAAGTCATCTTTAGGACTGGCTTTGTTGAGATCTCGGAAGTCGATGCACATTCGAACCTTGCCATCCTTCTTTGGTACTGGTACGATGTTGGCGAGCCATTCAGGGTAGTTGGAGACTACCAAGAATCCCGCGTTGTACTGCTTGATGACTTCATCTAGGGCTTTCAGAGCCCATTCTGGCTTCATTCTTCGAAGTTTCTGCTTCACTGGTTTCATATCTAGCTTGGTTGGCAGATGGTGTACAACGAGCTTTTCATCGAGCACAGGCATATCTTCATATGAGAACGTAAAGTTGGACAATCTTGGAGGTAGGAACCCTATCATTCTCTGCTTCATCTCTGGTGGCAACGATTTTCCAATGCGTACTTCCCTAGGGATCTCAAATGTCCCCAAATTTACTATCTCAAAATCATCGGCTACAACATTGGCTTTAGATTCGAACTTTTTGAGGAGATCCTCTAGTTCGGGAGCCGGGTCATCATCTTCCTCATCCCGAGCTTCAGTCTAAACCCATGAGCTCGAAGTCTAATTCGATGTCAAAATCATATGATTCGACTTCAAACTCATGCGAATCTTTAGACAAACTCGGCATTTTATTAAATGTAGGAAAAATAATGTTTTTTAGTTTTTAAGAATTTTCTGGACTTGAAATGCTAGATGTTTTTGGCTTTTGAAAGTTTTTTATTTTTTTTGGATTTTTGAAATTCACGGGACCTTAAACAAGCGGGCATTGCAGACCATGATTGATCCCAGCTTGTCCCAAAGTTCCGCTCGTTGCTTAAACCAACGTTTTTTTTTTAAGGCAAAGCCCTTAGATGACTTTCTGGCTGATTCAAAAGTTAGGGGAATGGATGACCATTCAGGACTCCACACTCCTTCCCCTGGAGAGGTGGGGGTTGATGATTTGGACGAAGAATCACAGTCTGGCCCAATGACCAAGATTTCTTGCTGGTTGGGTTCAAGATCTGAGTCGTACTCAATCTCTCCCGGATCACTTACCTCGCATTGCAGTTCGTCTGGTTCCACGGCGAGACATGAATTTGGAATCTGGACATCGAACCAATCTAAGGCTGACCATTTACCTTTCTTGGTCTAATGGATGGGCTGCTTCTGCCCTTGGCTGATGGTTGATGATGTTGGTTCTGTAGAGACGAGCGGGTCGTGCCCCTTGCTGATTAATGTTGAGATGGGCAAGTTGTGTCCCTGGCTAGCTGGAATTGAAGTGGGCAGGTTGTGCCCCTTGCTGATTAATGTTGAGATGGGCAAGTTGTGTCCCTGGCTAGCTGGAATTGAAGTGGGCAGGTTGTGCCCCTGGTCAAGAGCAGGTATCAGAGTACCCTGGTATTGAAGCTGTTGTATTTGACTTTCTTCTTTATCTTCATCCTTTCCTTCTTCTTCCGGAGGCTTAGACAGTTCAAGAATCTAGTCCCATCGAATGGGGGACCACATGGCCCAAGCTAGGCTCATCGAAAGGCCTTTGTGTAGTGCAGTAGGTTGATCCCCTCTTGGATCTTTACAAGGTTCTCCTGGCCTGATGAATTGAATGGATGAGCACCGGAATTTCTTCTTTCTTTTATCCATGAAGATTGCCCTATACTCGAGTCCCCATTTGCGTTGATTATATACCAGCGGTACCTTTCTGGACTTGAAATGATTCTTCATCCGATACTTAAGGCTCAAACGTTCTGCTGGTGAAAAGACACGATCCACACTCATCGGTTTCGGATTGGCGAAGGCGTTCACAGTCTCGAATTCGAAATTGTGAAACAGGACATCTTCTTTAGAGTGCTGGATGTCGATGATAGGGATATCTGGTTCAGTGGCAGCAGCATTGGAAGGAATGATGAGCTCCTTCTCTGCATGGACATAGATCACTTGATTTCCATAGATGTACTTCACCCTCTGATGCAAAATTGATGGCACAGCTCCAACCTTGTGCAGTCAAGGCCGTCCGAGCAACATGTTGAAAGAGGCTAATATATCCAAGATTTGGAATGTGATGGTGGAGATTTCTGGACCTATCTGTACCTCTATGTCAATCTCTCCTTCCACTGATCGGCGGGTGTTGTCGAATGCTCTAACGTACATGGTGCTGGGTCGAAAAGAGGAGGGAATGATTCCCAGGCGTTCCGCAGTCTTAAGCGAGCAGACATTTAAGCTTGAGCCGTTATCGATGAGGATCAGCGGGACACAGAGGTCTTTATATCGTAAGGCTATGTTGAAGATCGCCTATGGTCGCGCCCTTCTGGTGGCAACTCATTATCAGTGAAGGTGATGATGCACAGAGCCAGGAGCTGTCCGATCATCAATGCTATCATTTCAGGTGCTGTATCGGAGGAGACATGAGTATCGCTCAAGGTTTTGGCAAACATTTCTCGGTGTAGGCGAGATGTGCATAGTAGTTCCCATATTGAGATTTGAGCTTGAGCTGAGTCGCCACATCATATGCAGCATCATTTTTGTTGCCGAGGCCCGAGAGAGCACTCTTGAGATCTCCTCTGTTCTGATTATCTCTTTGGATGCAACGCCCATTGGGATTCATGTTCCCTACTTCCCCACATTCTGGATAATGCCACGGGACTTCTTTATAATTTTCCTCTCCTTTGCCTTCTAAGTTCACGGGTTCTCGCAACGGTGCTGGCGTGGGTACTAGATCTTCCTCATATGGAGTTTTTGCCTTGAGGACTACATTGTTGCCTGTGCTGAAGGGATAATATCGAGGCTTGTCTTCATAGATCATATAAGGTCACAGTCCTGGCTTGACCGTTCCTGGAGCAGGAGGTTCCCATGGAATAAATACTGGTCCTCTTGATATGGCAGGGGGTTTCTCTATTTGTCCCAACTATCGTAGTGTAATTGATACGCCTCCGGGACTTTCCCCTTACAATACAACTGGCTTGATCGGAGGAGCTCCTTCCAAGAAAATGGGTTCTTGCTAGTGATGAGTATGATCCCTCTATTGCGGATTAGATTGTTCCTGAATTGAAATTGCCCTTGCAGAACGACAGGTTCATATGCGGGCTCGATGTATGACTGTACCCCTTCTAGGATAACCGGCTCCCAACATGAATGGTTGTAAGGTGCCCTTTGAACAACTGGAGCATCATATGGAGGTGCTCCTTCGAGTACTAATGGCTCGGAGATTAAAGGAGGAAAAGGATTTGCCCCTTGCAAGATCGGAGGAGAACTTGTTGGCTCATAAGTGTAAGCATGAATGGACTGGATAGGGGAGAAAAAGTGATCGAGAACACTCTCCTTCTTCTATGTTGTTGACGGCAGGGCCATGAGATGAACTGGGGTCCGTCGGATGCTGAGGCAGAGGATTCTGAAGGATGTTGGTGGGAGCTGCTGGAGGAGTTTCGGGGACCAAGATGACAATCTTTCGGTCATCGATCAGATTTTATATGGCATACTTTAGAATCATGCATCGATTAGTGGTGTGGCCACGTCCTTGATGGTAGGCACAATACTCATTTTCTCGGTAGTTCGGAGGCAGAGGATGAGGAGGAGGTCTGGGTGCCATCAGAGTGAGTAACTGCTTTTGTACCAGCATAGCCATGACTTGACTAAGCGGCTGAGTAAGAGAAGTGAATTTTCTAGGCTCCCTGTAATTCTGCCTATTTTGATACGAGTATTGGTCGTTCCCCCTAAATTGCTGCTTGCTGTCGAGGTGGTTGTGGCTGTGGTTGAGAATTTGGTTGTGACTGATACCGCTAAGGTCGATGCTGAACCTGATTCTGCTGATACTGGTGACGTCCTTGTGGGGGAGCATATTGGTTGCCCTAATCAGTGGTGATGATGTTGTTTACCTTTGTCGGGCGAGGAGGAGAATCGCTGCGGTTCCCGTATCTGATGGGTCTTCCTTCCACTCTGTTCCGTTTGACTGGAGTAGCTTGATGAGGCCATGGGAAGATTGTCCCTGCGTGGATTCCTGCTTTTACTTGCTCTCCAGCATGGATTAACTGCGAGAAATTCGCATATGGATGCGAGATGAGGTATCCAGATATGCCAGGATGTGTTGAATGAACAATCATGGAGATTTGTTTTTCGTCGTCGATAGGTGTCCGCATTCTGGCCACCATAGCTCACCAATGTCCCACATAAGCTGATAGCGTTTCATCACTCCCTTGCCTGAGAACCGCGAGGTCGGCTCTTCTGGGTGCCATGTTGAGATTTTACGCTAATCTGTCGACGAAAGCCTGGGAAAGTTGTTCCCAAGTCCTGATGCGATGGCAGTCCAATGATGTGTACCATTCTAGGGCATCACCCTTCAGAGATGTTTGGAACAAGCGAATGAGGGCCCCTTCATTTCCTGAGATTGCACTCAACTCTCCACAGAAAGCCTTGAGATGTGTTGTGGGACAACCACTGCCGTCGTATCTTTTAAACTTTGGTAACTTAAAATTTTGAGGTATCTGAGCATCTGGAAAACGACACAAGTCTCTGAACTTGGTCGAAGGTAGATCGATTCGTTGTTGTCGCTGAAGTTGATTTTGCAAGATCTGAAATTGCTCCCGCAACTCGTCCAGTCCTGCATGATCTGTTCGAGCGACTGGTGCCTCTAGGAGTAAGGCACGTTCTTCTTCGGCATAGTGGTCGATGTCTTCAACCCTATGGGCTTGCTGGAAAGCAACTGCGGGTTGCTGAAATTGATTTGATGATTAAACTGGATTCTGATGAACTTGTGCTTGAAATGACTGTAATTGAACTGGAGACTGTACTAAAGGTTGAACTAGAACTTGCTGAAAATTAACTGGAGACTGCTGAATTGAAGATTGCTGGAAATTAACTGGAGTTTGCTGAATTGAAGATTGCTGGAAATTAACTAGAATCCCATCGGCGGGGATGTGCTGGAATTGAAAAGTGCTCCTGTTTGTAGGAGACTGAGACGCTGGGAAGCGACCCCCTTGTTGGGCATTTGCCACTGTCCGCTGATTGATGTGGTCTTAACACTGACCCGATTGTGGGCATTCGCCAGTGATGTCCCTACTGCTGGAAATTGAATTGAAATCCCATCGGTGGGGATGTGTTGAAATTAAGTAAAAGTCCCATCGGCAGGGACATGCTGAGAAAGGAAAGGGGTTCCCTCGGTGGGGACATGCTGAAATTTACTAAGATTGTTGCTTGTAAGATTGACTGGAAGCTGACTGGAAGTCCCTGCGATGAGAATGCTCTGAGACGGCCTTATCGTCGTGGGAGGATACTGAGGAGGATGCCCCATAACGAAGGGCTGAGATGGTTGTTGTTGGTAGTCCTGGGCAGACTCCGATGGTTGTGCTTGATTTAAACTGGAGGCCGGAAGGACCCGGCATGACTGCTGAGATTGCTGAACTAGGCCAGCTTGGTTGTTGGCTGTTGCGGTAGCTTGTGCTTGCATAAATTGCAAGAGCATTTCTTGCATTGCTCTTATTCCTTGTGCCAATTCTTGCATGATTGGCGTATTCTTAATTGGTTGCTGCGCTGGAGGTTGCGCTTCGGCCATCTCGAGGGCGGGGAAGAGGTGAGTTTCCTCTTCGTGGTCGGACATGGCTTGTTGAGCCCGAGTGCGGATTATGCTACGGAAGGGAAGTTCTTTCCGAAGACGTTGAACCCGAGGAGGCGCAATGGTGAGGACTATACTCTACTCTTTTTTGGGTTTTGGAATTTTCTATTTTTTTTTTTGTTTTGAGTAGAATGCTATGCAGATGAGATTGTATGAGGACTAATGACTTCAAGCATAGGAAGGAATCTGTTTTTCAAGTTGGATCACGACTAGGGGACTAGCATATCCCCAGTGGAGTCGCCATTCTGTGGAATGCTCACCGTTCTGCGCCCCCGAACGTTCTCCCTTTCCTTTCGGAAAGAGGTGTGCGTGCGCGTGAATCGCCGTTTTGTGCTACTGGCTTGCCTCGTTCTCGAGGGCTTTTTATCTGTTGTCGTGTTAAGCTGGATGTGTTTAGATGAGTTTGTATAAGACCAGAGTCGCCACTAGCCAGTTACTTCGAATCTACAGTCGGCTAGACCCTGTAGAAACGTTAGAGAAGGTTATCCGAAAATTCCTTCCTCTAAAATGACTCCTTTTGATCTGCGGCCAGAGATTCGAGGTAAGGGATCACGGTTATAGGGTGGGAAGAGGTTAAGCACCCCACACTACCCATACCGAAGTACGGTCTCTACTTCACAGAATCGAACTAGTACTTGAAAGTCTGATTTAATCCTTGTACATTCTCATGAATGACATGATGTATGAGTGCAGGTCTGAACAATAAAAATTTCTGATGGGCAGGTTTCCATTAACAGGCAAGTCCAGAGCATACGCTCGAACTGACAGGTGCTTTATGCGGGATGTATGCTGCGTGTTTGAATAATCAAAGTGCTTGTAGTGACATGATAAGCAGGGGGGTTGGAAGAAAAGTAAATGTTGCACTTATGCTAGATGCGAATGAGATGATGCTGGTAAAAGAGTAGCTGGATGGACGGAGGTGTCGCAAGGGTCTGCTTCAAGTGGCTGGATCAAGACTTGGGTGGCTTGGGAGACTTAGACCAGGGTCAGGCTGGGCTAGACCAGGGCTAGGCTCTTCTCACTCGGGCTCTCCTTGGTGGAGGAATGGGCTAAAGGGATGGAGGTGGACTCGGAACTCTTGGACTGAAGAGAAGGGAGGTGAATTTTTCTCCGTGTTATGAATGAGAAGGGGCGGGGGTATTTATAGCTGCGAGTCGTACCAGCTCTCGTAATTAATTTTGGGCGGCATGTTGAGGGCCACTCGTACGGCCGCGCTGCTTTAGCTTTGAAGCCTCCGAACCTGAAGTAGAAAAACCCAAGGTTCGGAGTTCGGACCTGCTCCGAGGTTGTGGTTCGGAACTCGGTGAGTTGACTCGGTGGGTTGACTTGGTGGGTTGACTCAACGGGTTGACTCGGTGATTTGACTCGGCGGGTTGACTCACCAAGTTTGACTTTTTAAGGATTTTTTGACTGGTTTTTCTTATGGGGGGTTTTTCAAGCTGATGTTTAGGGGTGAGTTGACTGGGTTCAAGCTTGAGCTGGGCTATGGATTGGGGCTTACAAGGGTGAGTTTAGCTGGGTTTGGACATGGGATTTGGGGGTATAGTCCTCTATTCATTCAGCTATCTCTACCAACATTGTAGCCAAAGGTGGGGTGTCTACACCTTCGTCTAGGTTTGTATGACCTTATGAATAGGTTGGACATCAAACAACCATCACGGTGGACCCTAGGAAGGTTTCAACCGTGGGTGTCATAGTTCCCACTATTTCATTTGGTGTGATCCACTTGAGATTTGGATTCACCTCATTTATGAAATAATACACTTAAATGATATGTAAAAATGGATGGACAGCTTGGATAAAACGCATGCATCATAGCAAGGCCTGTAGAACTTTGCCACGCATACACGTGGATGCTTTCTTCTAGGCTACGCAATTGGAGCCTCTTTTGGGAATGCCACTCTTTTCTCCAAACTGACGCTATTTTCTCGGAACATGTGAGACACGGATGCCCACAGGTGATTTTTGAAGGCGCCACGATAATGCATATGTGCGATCCACTCTGACCATTAGATGTGTGATTACATGCTAGGTCTACACCCAAAAATTCAGGTTGATCTGTGATTCAAGTATGGTACACTAATGGAAAATTTTAGGAGAGAGACATCCACCCTTGATTTTTACCGCGCCCATTGTGGTAAGGATGTAAAATCCATTCCAACCATTAGATGCCTCACCAAAAGTTAGGCTTGAGGTTAAAAAATTAAGCTCATACATTATTCAAGTGGGCCATACTAAAAGAAATAGTGTGGAGGGTAGGTTTGTCCCTGTATACTTACCGATCATGTGGTCCAACTGAAACACATATGGGATTGATTTTTAAGCCTGTGGTCAAGCATGGGATGACTCACCTAATGGTTAGAGGGATTTCACATTAATACTACGGTGGAGCCTACTTAAGCTGGCCACTCCTTTTGCAAAGTGATGCTTAAATTACCTCTCCCCTAGCATTTATTATGATTAATTTATTCATAAATGAAGCAACTAGTTGGACCGTCCAACTAGTTGTGTGTGAGCATTACTCATATATATATATATATACACTTTAATCCAATGATCCTAACCATCCAATTATTGACTTTTTAAATGAACAGTTATAACAGAAAGTCCTCTGATTAGATGTTGCAAGACATCCCATATTTGTGATTTTGGTAGTGGCATACTAAAAATGGCTTGAAATGGATATACAGTTCAGGCCAATGTTAGGGACTATCCATCTATACAATACAACTCACTTTCACTATATTATGGTGCAATCTAGTTGTATAAATTCCTTGCCTAAAATGCTAGGATTCATAGCATGGATCGATGACTCATCCAAGTCCAATGCGAGTACTTGGCCAAGTCAACTCGGATACAATTCAGTTCTAATCTTCATTAACAGGATGGAAGCTATACATTCAGGCATGCATGGGAATAAAAAGAGCGCAGGCCCACCTATCATAAACCCCCATCCTAGCCGCCACATAGAGGACTCAACCCCACCCTAATCTCTTTTTTTTTTTTTTTTTTTTTTTTTAATTTTTTATTTTATTTTACAAGGATCAACTACTATTACAGTAGACCCAATCATCCACCTGCAAAGACTACTACCATCCACCACGCTTCCTCCTTGACAGATACCAACAACCCACCAACTCATCTAAAACCATCCAAACCAGTTCAAGTCTCCATCTACTAGAATATTACTGGCCTTAAGATCTCTGTGAATGATCTTCAATCTTGAATCTCGACGAAGATAAAGAAGTCCTCAAGCAACCCCTTCCACAGTGTGGAAGTGTTTGGCCCAAACTAGAACTGATTGTTGGCTTGATCTAACAAAGATATGACATCAAAATTTATTTTCACTACACGTAGATATGCATAGTATTAATGGGTTTTTAGTTTGTACTTGTAAGGCCATTCTTTAAGTGATTCAAACCATCAATCTGACGGGCCCCACTTTTGACAGACCAGATTGGACAAATAAAATCCAAACCATATAACCATCTGGTGCTGCCACAATTGGAAGAGGATTCTATAGAGATTCCAGAAATTATGGATTTGGTCTTGTAGGAATCTATAGACATTCCAGAGGTTGTGGAACCAGTTTTGTAGGAATCCATGAGCATCTCAGATATTGCTTTGATGATTTTTACTGTGGAAGATTGGAAGGCGTTGCAGGCTAGCATGATAGAAGATACAATTAATAGAAGTGATGCATTTGATGACTCATCTCTCTTATATGAGGTAGAGCAGAAGCCGAGAAGGAATAATAAACGTCGACTCTTGAAGTTCAAGGCTATTCAAGACCCAAGCCCGAAGCAAAACTCAAGGATGAGTTTATTTGAAGTGGATGGGTCTAATGTAGGGAGAGAACTCTATTATAAAGGGCGAGGAGCGACGACATTCCTAAGGGAAATGTACAGAAAAATTATGCAAGAAAAAGTGGCAGAAAATCAGGAATTTTGGATTCCCGACGCTTTTGGCCCGTCGGCATCGTCCGGCTCCTGACCACACTTTGTTGGGTGCCCGAAATTTGTCTGGATTTCGTGTTTTCTCGCTGGACTATTTTTAGGGTCATCGAGTGCCCAACCACCATTCATTAGGCGCCCGTCCATGCGTGAACAATTGCGCAGATTTTTCAATTTGTTTATGATTTTTCAGATTTCTTTCTAAAGTGATTAGGATTCTTTTCTATTACGATTTTTAGGGTTTCTAGGGTTAGTTTCCTCTTTAAATAGTTGATTAAATTCGTTTTATGTTATCGCAGATTTTTCGATTTGTTTATGATTTTTCAAATTTCTTTCTAAAGTGATTAGCATTCTTTTCTATTATGTTTTTTGAGGGGTTCTAAGATTAGTTTCCTCTTTAAATAGTTGATTAAATTCATTTTATGTTA
Organism: Liriodendron chinense; assembly: GCA_003013855.2. Taxonomy (NCBI): domain Eukaryota; kingdom Viridiplantae; phylum Streptophyta; class Magnoliopsida; order Magnoliales; family Magnoliaceae; genus Liriodendron; species Liriodendron chinense. The sequence goes on from PVNU02002357.1 coordinate 797,363, forward strand.
TTCATACTTTGATTAACAGAAATATTTTGAGTTTTACTCTGTTTTGTTCATGGATTCGAGTTTTTCCTTTGTGGATTCGAAGAAGGCATGTTGAGGAGCCCCAATAACTCCGTGAATTCGAAGTTGGTATCTTGTGAGAGAGACAATGATTGATCTCACCCCGTCTACGGTGCGTTAATGATGTATGTGTCTTATTTATGTTGTCAGTCCATTACCAGCTAATTTTAGGACATAAGCCTACAAAAAAAAGTAGAGCATACTTCCCCACCATTACTTCTTGAAATCAAATCACCCAACCACATTCAATATAAAACAATCATGGCTCTCTCCTTCCATGCCCTCGAAATTTGTCTCCACAATTTAACCTAGTAGAACCCGTGTCAGTTTTAGGCATCCAAGAGTTACAACAAAGCATAAAGGCCATGCAGGAAACACTTCTCCAGTTCACACATGCCCAGGTTTCAAGAGTCAACACCCAGGCTGGCCCAATACGACAACAACAACCACCATCGCTTCTAGCCTTTAGTTCATTACAAACATAGTCGTCAGGGTTCACACAGGACTTTCGATACCCTCCTAACAGGGGCCTTCAATTAGAGCAACCCTCAATCTCAGGGTATTTCTTCCAGTGTCCTCTTATAAATGAGAGCCATTTTCAGTCACATCCCACAACCGGAACTCCCAACCAATTCCAACATCCTCTCCCTAATGGGAGTTCCAGCCAATTTCAATATCCTCCTGTGATTGGAATTTCTTTGTAGTCTCCCTTCTTAGCTCCAGTCCAACAAAATCCTTATAATGGGAGTAATTACCAGGTCCAACTTCCTTCAAGCATGAATCATAGGAGTATCAATGACACAAATTATTACGAAAGGGGGCTACCTTAGTCCTGGTAAGGGGAAAAATCTCCTTCATCTGGTCCCTCTGAAATCGAACAACTCCGAGAGCAGATGCAAGATATGAAGAGGAAATTGCAAAAGCAGTAGGGGATGGATCTTTCATCCACAGTAGGGGATGGATCTTTCATCTACTAAGTTCAGGGACCTTTGTCTATTTTCCGATACAATGGTACCTCAAGGCTTTCAGGTACCAAAATTTAAAAGATATGATGGGACAGGGTGTCCTATAGACTACCTTAGATCATTCTGTGGTGAGCTAGATGCTGTGGCAGGCAATGACAGAGCGTTGATCCGTCTGTTTCAAAAGTCCCTGAAAGGAGACGCATTAGATTGTACACATCACTGGACTACCATCGAATCAAAACTTGGGAACATCTTTCTCAAGCATTTGTCAATCGTTTCGCGTACAATCTTAACTCAGCACCCAGAAGGGCAGATCTTGCAGCCTTAAGGCAGGTGAATGATGAATCATTATCATCTTATGTTAGACGGTGGCGTGCAATGGCCATCAGAATGAAGATACACATCGATGATGAGGAGCAAATCTCCATGATCATCCACTCGGTAAATTCGAGTATCTCTGGATACCTCGTCTCATATCTGTATGCCAACTTCACCCAACTCATCCGCGCCGAGGAACAAGTCGAAGCCGGAATAAGGGTTGTGATGATCTCTCCTTTGTGGCCTCAGTAGGCCTCTCCAGTACAACCGATAGTGGAAGATGAGCCTCCCAGATACGAGAGCAATAACGATAGTATTCCCGCCTCCCATCCAATTGAAGAAGAGGATCTTGTCGCCTCTACCGAAGGTGCACTATTCGTCCCTCAGCATGGACAACCATAGTAGCAACATCAACAACTGAGATGGGACCCACAGTGCCCTAATCTAGGTTAGCAAGAGGCACCCTGAATTAACCAGTCCAATTTCAAAACCCCTCATCCTACAAGGGGCATCTCCAGCTGGTCCACTCTTCGCAATGTAAGGGGCATCTCCTACCTATCCAATTTTTATCAGCCAAGAAGAGCCTCATCTCCAGTTTATTTATGCCATCAACTCTCGTTCGGAGTTCGAGCCTCTCATTTTACAAGGGGCACCCCCAGCTATTTCAATCACAAAGCCTCTTATTCTGCAAGGTGTACCCTCAGTTATTTCAATCCCAGAGCCCATCATTATACAAGGGGCTCCTTCAGTCAGTTCATTCTTCGCGCCCATTTCTAACCATGGGCACAATCAACCCATATCAGTCAACCAAGGGGACAACCTCTCCAGCGTAGCATCAGCAAACCAGGGGCATGGTTTGCTCAGTTTGAGCCAGGGGTAAATCCTACCCATCTCAGCATTACTCAACCAGGGGCACAACCTGCCCATCTCAGCAATAGCCAGTTAGGGGCATAACTTGCCCACTCCAGCTTACAAGGGGCAAAGCCTACCCATCTCTCCATCAAGCAATCAGGGGCACAACTTGCCCGCCACACCTGTCTATTCGGCTTCTACTTCAGCCATCATCCTCTAAGAAGAAGACCCTTCCTTAGACAGTATGCCACATGCCCTAGCAGAATTGGGCACTAGCTTCAATTATGTAGCCACTATCGAGGAGGTCAAAGGGGAGATTGATGTTCAGGTTCTGATCGGTCCAAAAACATCAACCATCACTCTTCAGGTCTTGGACATCTCAGTTTCATTCCATCTCCTTCCCGATTAAACTTGGTTTCACAGAATTAGTGTCATCTCTTCAAATCTTCACCAAAGGGTCAAGCACATCTTCAAAGATAGGACGATCACCATCATCACTGATCCCGAACAAATTCTCATGGTAGAAGCATCCAACCTTCGAGAGCCACCATCCCAGCCATGGACGTACAATGCTCTAATGGGGAGGTATCATACTAAAGTCTTGAGTTTCACAATCCAAATTAGTTCTCTCGCACATGTCTCATTGGATCGAACTACGTCTTCCTTCCTATTGAGCATTAAATCTTCTATTGTCAACTTGAATATCAAGACTCAACCCGAATCACGGAGGTTTACAATGATGTGGATAAAAGAATATTGCGATATCGGCCTACTCGAATTAGGAAACCAAGGCACAGAAGTATCAGAAGAAGATGGGGTCGTCAAGAAGAAGGCAATCCCTGCATCTGCACACCAATCCAGTTTATCAATGCAGGGGTTATCTACCTTGATGATGGGTTGGATTATACCCTCGATGATCAAGCGAGCAAATTGAGTCTGATAAAGTTGCCCAAAGGAGACTCAAACAAGGGGCAGGAATTTCACTCGATGGACCGGACCGCAGTCCTGGTCCCACATCAGCCAGATGAACCCGAAGAGTTGTAATACACCGAAGATGAGCCAGGAGACTACATGAAAAAGCGCTAAATTCGACGGTCCTAACTCGTCGAATTTTTGAAAAATTCAACGGTCTGCGTCGTCAACAAAACCGTCGTAGATCAGCCATTTGGAAAAAACTTCGACGGTCAATAACCGTCGGTTAATATTCGACGTTCTGTAACCGTCAGTTAAAATTCGACGGTTCTTAACCGTCGGTTACTATTCGACGGTCCGTGACAGTCGAAATATTTCGTTGGTCTGTGACGCTCCCAATATTTCGAAGATCCACCCGTCGCTCGTATTCCATAATCGTCGTGTTGTTCAAATAGCGTAGGATATTTCGACGGCTATTAGCCGTCGCAAACAATTCGACGGTCCTAAGCCGCTATTCTGGGTAAAAATTATAGGAAATTCCGACGGTCCTGAGCCGCCGTTCTAGGTAAAAATTATAGGAAATTTCGACTGTCCTAGACAGTCGAGAAATAAATACGACGGTTCCGAACCGTCGAATTTTTGTCTGCACGGAAAATAAATAACCTGTATTTTGGTAGGGGTTATGCTCCAATACATCCTGTAAAGCCTATAATTCATAAATAATTTAGAAAACTACAACATTTACTAACACAATATACAAGTACAATCCTCCACATACATAACACAATACAACCACAATCCTCCACAATCACATTACATAACCAACACAATACAGCCACAATCCTCCACAATCACATTACATAACTAACACAATACAACCACAATCCTCCACAACTACAAACCTCCGCAACCACAATCCTCCTCCGCAACCACAATCCTCCACAACTACAAACCTCCGCAACCACAATCCTCCTCCGCAACTACAATCCTCCACACCCATAATCCTCCTCAAGTACAAACAATCAACAACCACATTCTCCACATGTACCAAAGAGTACAATCAACTTACAATATACCATCAACCAATCAAATTTATGTTTACATGAAAAAAAAATAACCTGATTTAATGAGGGTTGTGCCCCAATACATCCTGTAAATCTGTAATTCATAAATAATTTAGAAAACTATAACATTTACTAACACAATATACAAGTACAATCCCATCATCAAAGGCTTATCACTTCCTAGTTGGTTAAAGGCTTCAATTAATGCAGATCCTGAAACTCGGATCAATGCCTGAGGCAGTTTCTAAACACTGGTCATTTTCTTGTTTAATGGTAGTTTGAAACACAACCTGTACAAGCAGCTATTATTTGCAATTGAGCAAAACAGATCACTTTTAGTGGTACAAACTTTATTGACATATCCAGTCGGAACAAATCAGCCACACAAAATTAGGTGCCAGACAACATCTTTCACTAAGGTGCTGATTTTTTCAACACGTCCAAGAGAAGAATCATGTAGATTTTTGCAGGGAATATTCTTAATATCATATGCATGAGCTATATGAAAGAAGTACACGACACCTGGTAACCTGAAAATACAACAATATAAGCTAAGCTAAGAAAAGAAAAAGAAAACCCATGGCTGAATGTCCTCATTTTCAGCCATCTTTTATATGGAGCCTGTATAAGCAACCATGAATCAAAACATTTATGGATGAGCATGTTAGATGGAAAATACAATTGGGTTTTTTTCCACTTTATTAAACTAATAATAATTTACAATTTAATTGGATAGTGCATCCAAACACACCTTCAATTGACAAAGTTAGATAATAGACATATTTACACATTTATCCAAGTAAAAAGCTACATACGATTAAAAACTTCGATTGTACACTTTCAGATTTTGAACACAGTTGATCCGTCGGCTCTTGTGGTTGGAGAGATGCACATGGCCACATGTTTTCTTGCATAAAAGCCACTAATCAAGGGCCCTGAAAGTCTGAAAAGAATCTACGGTTTGAAATGGATCCAAAAGCACAGTTTTTCAATTCAAAGAAATCAGGCTTCTGTTTATTCTTACTAAGAAAAGTCTCTATTTTTTCAAGGTTGCACCTAAAAGTTCACGACAATTCCATCAAGGGTCATGTTCATGCAATCAGGACCACAAACCTAATCTAATCTCTCACTAATCTATCAATAAAAATGACATATTCTTGCTCGATCCTGCCCGCTCATTGCTGCATCGCAGAAATTATCTGATTCTGCAGAGTGCCGTAGTTGTTCGTTATCTCATCCAACATGCTTCTCAACTTTCGATTCTCATCGTTCATCCGTTCTAGCTTGATTTTGAGTGTAATCAACTACAAAACAAATCAAAATCCTAAATCTTAAGAAAAAAAATCAAGCACCTCAATAGATCTTTAATCCAATCCACTAATTCATTGAACCATGTACAGTCACCTTATTCTTGGGTTTCTCTTCAATCACCAATCGACGGCTCCAAGAGTCCAAAGTCCGAAGATGCAATCCGATCTGCAGGACAAGAGATCAGTACCGTTCATCACTTACCGACAAGGCCATTTGAGCTTGACCCACATGGAATTAGTATCTAGCAATAGCAATGGACACTCAATTTTCATAATTCACCTACATGGGAAAGACTATATGCAGGTCATTGGTGATCTCCTTAAATTTGTTCATTTTCCATACAGATGGCCCTGTCCTGTAAAATCCAGAATATAAAACATAGAGTATCAGTTTTATAATCAAAGATAAAAAAAAAAAAGAAAAAACAATAACAGAAGACAATGAAGCACCACCTACTTGTAAGAAAAACAATAAACCAAGCATCCTCACTTTGGCAAGCTTACTGCGTGTAAAGATGGGTATGCCTTGTGGTCTTACAAACTTGAACAATAGAACGAGCACTTCCTTATGGTTGTCTGTATTCTCAAATAACTACAAATAACTACAACATTTACTAACACAATATACAAGTACAATCCTTCACAATACATAACCAACACAATACAACCACAATCCTCCAGAATTACATTACATAACCAACACAATACAACCACAATCCTCCAGAATTACATTACATAACCAACACAATACAAACACAATCCTCCACAACTATCACTACAAGAAAAAAGGTATGGCTAAAGGGCTATTTTCTTGTAGTGTATAAACCTCTGCAACCACAATCCAAAACTGTGCTACATAAATGAAGAGAATTGTGCAACAGATATGTATATTTAAAATCATACAAGCATCACTAAAAGCAGAAGTGTTCAAGTAGGGTCTATCATTTAACTTACATCAACCCAAAACTAAAACAACTACAAACAAGGTAGAATCTCTGGCAACCATCAATTATAAATGAACTCATTGTTCATCAAACAAAGTTCAAAATTGTTCTGATCTAATTGGATTGCTTTTAAGTGAGGTGACCAAAAAAAGCATGCGTGAAAACCTTTTGCCAAAACCCCCTTTTGCAGAAGTGTGTCCAAACGGCCTTTAAACTGAGTTTTTAAGTAACTCAGAATGTTATAAAAAAATTATGACTGCTCCCATGTACCTTTCTCGGCATTGCTTACCTATGCGGCCCGGCAAGGACTGCGCTATAACAGAGCACTTCCTACATTAATACAGTCATCTTCCTAAACTCCAAACAGGAAAAAATAGTGGCCAAGTGTTATGATTATGAGAAAACATTTTCTGCTCAGTAAACTATTAGCAAGATTTGACTCACACCTCCTTGGTCCAAGGTCCTTTAATTAGATCTGGATTGAGAACCTTCTGCCAACGATGTAGGCACTGAACATCTGAGCGACCAGGGAAAGATTCAGCTGTGAAAGATATAAAAAAAAATGCTGCTCAGAAATAACGAAGCACGAAACATGTGCATAAAACAGTGACTAACTCATGTGATATGCTCGTCGCTACCCAGAAGTGACAGTGTTATGTCAATGGTTGCAGCAAACTAGACATTTTACACTTGATATTGAAGCATTAGTCCGGACACGTCAAAGATAATAGTTTATTAGAAGTACATGGGCATCATTAACAGTTCATACTCAAATGAATTTCTGTACCGAGTACATTTATCTTTTCTGAATAAAATAACTTGTTTGCCAGTCCTAAAAGTTCAAACTGATGGGGAGATACAAATGTTGCAGAACTTAGAAAGTCATAAATATGATGATCTGCAAACCTGATGCCAATTATTGAAATAAATAAATTAAGCTACACTGGCAAAATGAATCAAAGTTAAAATACAATCAGAATAAGTATCTCAGATTATCACTTATTACATTAAGGGCACTGCTTGCAGAATTGGCATGTTCAGCCACCATCAATAACTCCCTATAATGGAATGAACACATACAGGCAGCAAATAAAACAGAAGTTATGTTTAAAGAACCTCCAAACTGGGTTTTAATACACACAATTGACGAAACTGCAGTTGAGTGGTCTTTGGGATGAAGTAATTATATTTTTTCTTTAGAGCCATTCTGCCCACCCCAAAATTAGGCAATGCAGCAACCCAACCCTATGAAAAACCCATGGACATCTTTGAAGCCTACAACTAGTTAAACTCACTCTATTTAGTTCCAAAAAATGTTATTACCCATTTCCACCTGCGAGCAGGCACAATCTAAACATTTTTGCAGGACACATAACATATCAATCATGAAAAGAAAAAAAAACAAAAACAAAAACAAAAATACCAGGTGTGCATATCTTGAGATACATAAAATATTTCTGCATAAGCAAGTACGTAATTGCATATAAGCAGGGCATTCTTCTACCTATATTGAGGTATGCAATCCTCATCTATTTGAGAATAGGTACTTGCTAACACCGGAAATATAGTCGGTTCAGAATGTTTTCTCCAGTATGTTGTTCCTACTAATGGCAGCTTTTTTCTTGCTTTGGCAATTCTAGTAGTTCTAAAAAGAGTTTAGCAGCTTCCATTCTGTTTGGATCCAACCTTATCATTGAAAATTTCCAAAGCCTTGAACCAAATAATGTAGCAGGTTGCATTCTAGCATTCTAGAAGAGAAAAATATATCTTGGCCTAAGAGATCTTAATTGATCTCCAAATATAAACTAAGAAATCTCCAACATTCAGAAACAGGGTCCTTATAATCGACAGCTTGTGTAAGAGAGCTATGGGGCACCCGAATGTTTGTCTCTTGTGTATGAAACATGAGGAATTGGTGGATCATCTCTTCATCCACTATCTCTTCGCTAGGAGCATGTAGAATGGCATTCTTACCATTTTCAAGGTCCCGTGGGTGATGCCGAGCTCTATCAAGGGGCTCTTCCTAGAATGGCATGAAGAAGGGCCCAAAAAAAGGCAAATCGAGATGGCGGCTAGCCCTATTTGCAAAACAATGTGAATTTAAAGAGTATAGATAGATATGTGATCATCCAAACCGGAATGTTTATTTGACATCCATGCCACCCCGGACATCACAAGGTCCAAAAAATCTTGCGGTTGATGACTAGGGTAATACAACTTCTATCATTTAATCAGTACCAAAAGATCCCGTTCATTTTTGGTCGCAACGCCTAAAATGATCTCACAAAACGGTTGGACGGTGTGTAGAAATGGCAACAGTACCAACATCTTAAAATCTAAAATCTGTATGGCATTAATCATCATAGTCGTCTTAAGCCTTTCTCCTAGTAATTTGGTGTTAGCTTTTTAAATGGTGGATTAACCTACCTTCCTCTAAATTATACTTTACCATAATCAATAGACCAGATTTCACAACTCATGCCAGTTACCTATATTCATTTACAAATCAAGCAACACATGTAAAGGGGGCGTGCACATATGGATGGATGGCATGATAAAACGCATGCATCATTGTAGAATTTGAAATCCACTAGGAATTCTAGTGTATCTCTTATTGAAGGTCAAATATTTGGATTAATCCAATCCTTCTTGTCGATTCCAAATACCAGATGAATTTTATATCCCACCAAATTCAATTCAAGTTGTTAATCCGTTCATCTTATTGGACTGCACCTTGTTCAATTGGGACACACTTGTAAACCTTGGCGTTGCCCTACACCCTGTTTGGGTTGGCATTTTGCTCCGCATAGATACAATTAGCGGTGCTTCAAGCCTCTTTATCTCTAGTAACTACTGTCAACTAAAATGCGCTGAACTCGTGCCGGCAACCAAACAGGGTTTTAGTTTGTGCAGTAACAATTCATCAATCCTAAATTCCATGTCTTAGGCAATCCCAGAGCCCCCAAACATTGGATTTGAACCAAACCCATGGATGGGTAAATCCGGGACTAGTATCTGCAAGGATCTAAATGGCCCAATATGGATCCAAATGGCTAAGCAATATGAACTCGTGACCATCCAAATATTACCATGATCCAAACACACCAATCTTTGGCTATCAATCAACATATTTTTTTTTAAACAATGATATTCAACAAATATTATCAAATATATTGCTCAATACATAAGATAACCAAAAGAGCGATTACCACACAACACAAATGTGTAATAACATATTATTATCCAGATCGGGCCTTATTTTCAAATCTTTGATTAACTTCAAATCAACCGTCCACGTTGGACTGCCTTGATTGGTTGAAAAAATCACCATTGGCCCCCATAAAAATTGTTTTCTTTTTTTAAACCCCATTATTTTATAAACAAATAACCCCCATTCATGTAGATGCTCATGCCCAAAATTTGGGCTGGTACACCAATGCATGGATGAAACAAACTCGGCCAATTTTTCTAACATTGTACTCATTCATATATCCACCCCGTCCATCCATTTTTTATTACGCTTATTTTGATCAAATGACTAGCCGATTCGTGAACATCTCGTAGACAGCTGTCATGGTAAAACCGACGATCCTAATTCAGCAAACAAGTGTCTATTAATCAGAGGTTAGGATTTCGTACTGCCGTCTATCAACCACCATAGTTTGCCAGAGTATCAAATAACTCCCCCTTTGAACCAGGCAAGTTCGATGGCTGTGTGTCACATAGCAAATAATACTCCTATACTTTATAACAACATCATAGGCATTACGATGTGATACTCGGCCCAGGGCATCATCCACGACTTTTCAGTTTTGGCAAAGTGGGGCCCACGGGCATTATCCACGAGTTTTCAGTTATTGGCAAAGTGGGGCCCACAGTTCAGTACCGAGATGTTTGGTTGGTTGAAAAATGGAAAATCCTAGACATCAATCTTGCGGACTTTTTTGTATTTTCAAGCCATCTATTTTCAACCACAAATTGAAAGGCTAGGATTGTCGTACCATGGAAATTCTTCGGACATGGTCCGACCAAGGTGGGACCCAACAGACAAGCGGTCTTGATTACCGGATCATGGGGCCCACCTTGATGTGTGTATTCTATATCCACCCCGTCCATCCATTTTTCCATATCACTAGGAATGGTGTAAATCGCGCCTAAATCTTTCTCTCCATCATGGATACTAGAGATCAGTTAGATCCATGACTCACACCACTGAGAAGTACGGCCCAGCCTTCATCCTCCGGCCCGGCACATGAAATCCCAACACAAAAAACCCGAATTTTCACAAAATGTCATTTCAAACACTAATCGTCCACAGATCTTCCTCAAGATTTCACATAAAAAAATAAATGAAAAAAAAAGAAAAAAACAAAGATGAAGGAAAAAAAATACCGGCGATGCTCCTCAAGATCTGGTGATGCTCCTCGACAATCGGCGCCCCGACGAGAGAGAGAGAGAGAGAGAGAGAGAGAGAGAGGGAGATTTGGACTGGAGAGAATGAAAGAGGGGAAGAAGGGGGTTTTGAGGGATTCGTATTGCGTGCGGAGAATGTATGTGCTTTATCTGTTCCGTCCATATGTGCGGAGTAAACTAAGTTGGGCCCACCTAGAATGTATGTACTTTATCTGTTCCGTCCATATGTTTTTCCAGCTCATTTTAGTGGTTGACCCCAAATTTTAAGCATATCCAAATGTAACGCCCCAAAATTTAGACTCCCATGGATGACATGATTGACCAAATTTTTTTTGTGTTAACTCATATGTGTTAGGGTGGCGTTTCCACACATTCACCCGTAAACACATACATGTGTGGCATTCATATTATAATGACGGAAAATTAATGTTCTTATTCCATAACTTTCTACTCTAGATTCTCAATCAAATGTATGAAAAGAAATCATGTCCAACTCAATGTTTTAGCTAGTGTCTCTCTGAGGGACTTATTACATAATCAAGGGAAATCAAAACTCTAATATGAAATTAAACAAAAACATCTTCATGCTACTTCGTCTTCATCGTCTGCCATTTGCTGCCACGAGCTTTCATACTCCTCACCTTGTAAATCGGCCTCATCTACTAGATTGTTACCTGCAATGTCTGGAATGGTGTTTTAAAAACATCGTCCCAAAAGGACGTGAGTTGCTCCCAATCAACTCAGTAAGGGTCACTCACCAAGAATAGTACAACAATATTTTAAGCACAAAGAGCATACCCAATTCAAAACACACATGAGAAATCTTGTTTAATACAATGCATGATATACATGCTCTGGCCTGACTAATGAGACGGGACTTAATCCAACTCTTCTCACTAGTCACTTGTCACCAGAGTCCATGATGAAGTGGGTAATTCCACAACTTCATGTCAACAAACCCAGCCAATGGAGGTGATAGCAACCCACCGCACTACCATAAGCTAGCGCCGTAGCGCCCGCAGGGTTGACCCACCAAGTCGGGTCTCGTGCATGCATGATTAGTTTCATATTTGTTTAAGTAGTTTAACATACAATCAATTTAATTATGTTTAAGATCAACGATCGCTCTTTACCCCATCCCACGGTTCATCATGACGTAGAATAGTCGTTTCCCTTCAACGGGGGCCAACGGTGAAAGGACGTACACATCATAGTCAAGACAAAGCACATGGCACGCAAATATCGACAATTTCTCAAGGATTCATCTCAAACACCCACTCTTAGATCCGTTGGCAACTCACCAACAATACATTCATATGGCTTTGCCAAATTATTCCATCTAACACAATCCTCATGGTTAAATCCTCTTTAACGTACAATTATATTACTTATGGGGTAAAGGGCTTCCACCGATTAAACATCCGCATGAGTAATCCCGTATCACATAACACTCTAGTCATCATATATACCATAAGCATATAAACATCATTTCTTAAGCATAAACTTCACATATATCTCATGTAGGCATGTATAATGTCATGATTTCACTTTCAAAACACACATCACACAATATGGTTCATATCAAATAAAAATTCAGCAAGAGTTTATTAAAGTATTCCATACATCAACTCATGTTCACATGGAAAAATTCAATAATCATAGATCATATATAACAATGTAGCAAAAACTTCCTATATTATGCATAAGATGGTTAAATAAATCAGTATTATTGTGGCTATACTTTGAAGGAAATCCTTACCTCTAATATTGGTAGATTTGAGATATTGTTAGAGTTGTGAAAACCCTCCTAAGTTCAACCCTAACATGTTTAACATAGATTACATGGTTAGGATATGATCTTCACAAATGATCGCCTACGATTAGATCTCCATCTATGGTTAGAGAGTAGGGATAAATCTAGGAAATAGATGTGGCTTACCACTTCTCAACAGCAGATCCAAAAAGAAAAGGAATAGTAACGTAGAAGCAACAACAAGAGAACGTGGGTTCTCCTCTCTCTCTCTCCTCCCACGATCTCTCTCTCTCTCCTCCCACGATCTCTCTCTCTTTACTTTCGATTTCTCTCTTTCTCTCTACTGTCGATCTTTCTCTCTCTTTCTTAGGGTTTTCTATAAAGTAGAGGACGTCTAGGGGAGCCATATATGGAGCCCCGAGGTTGATGCAACGTAAAATGGGATTGGTTTCCCAACGTAAAATGGGATTGGTTTCCTAATTGGAGAAGAAAAGTAGTGGGTCCTCTTCTAACGACCTATGTCTCATGTAGATCATCTAAGAGGAAGGTAGGGTCCATAAGAAGTCGTGGTTTCAATCCCAGGCACTCATGCAAAGAAACGGCCCCGATCTATATCATTTTTTAAAGCAATGACTTTGAATGGTGAGAGTGTAGTGGGCCGTATGGATTGAGGAAAGTAGCAAAACTTTTGGGGCATGGGTTTTGGTGGAGTACAAAACAAATGAGTGGAATGGATCTGGTTGTGGGGCCCATCCTGGAGGACGGTGTGGGTCACCAAGATGGCAGCGGGCGGACGCTATTACAGCGTCCGCCGAAGAAGAAGGAAGAAAAAAAAAAGAAGCTTTTGCGTAACTTTTTACGTACGGAAATCGTGCGTAACGCACGGGCTTGACAGGTGGGGTCCAGTATGATGGATCAGAGTTTTTTGCTCCGTCCAATAGGTCGGTGAGATGAAAATAACCGTTGACGTGAAATGTGGGACAATTCTTAGCTGAGGTGGGCCATTTATTGGCTATTTTCTGATCGGGACATTTGTACTATGATACGGTTATTTTAGGCCTAATAAAGTTCTCCTAAAGTTTCAGCCTAAACGGAACGTGGGAAATAAGTTTACTCAAGACGTGGGGTTTATTTAGTGGCATTTTTGTAATAAACATAAAACAGAGAGTTTCTCAAAATCTGATGCTTCTATACTATTCCAGAGATTATTATAGGCAACTTTTACAAAAGGATCTCTCTTTGATTTTTCGTGGATGAGTTGTTATGAATTTTTCAAGTTTAAATTTTGAATAAAAATTAAATAATCAAATAATTAAATAAATACGTAAATAAATTGATAAATAAATAAATTTATACTAAAAATATGGGGTGTTACACTCCACCCCACTTAAAATTGAACTTCGTCCTCGAAGTTTACCTAGAATGAGTCCGCGAATAGTTTGGGGTATTCCTTCTTCATCTCCTCTTCGCATTCCCACGTCGCTTCTTCTTCTCCATGGAATGACCAGAGAACTTTAACTAGAACGATGACTTTAGTGCGAAGGACATGCTCTTTTCGGTCTAGAATGCGTACTGGCTCTTCGACGTACGATGCGTCATCTCGAACCTCAATCTTCTCCCACTCAATCATATGGGAATCATCTCGCTCATACTTTCTTAACATTGAGACATGGAAGACGTCATGCACGTTCGACAATTGGGGTGGCAGGGCAAGACGATATGCTACATCTCCCACACACTGTAAGATTACAAATGGGCCGATAAAACGCGGTGCTAACTTACCTTTCTTCCCAAACCGTAACATTCCCTTCATCGGTGATACTTTCAAAAACACGAAATCACCTTCTTTAAACTCAAGCTCCCGACGTCTGGTATCTGCATAACTCTTCTGTCTACTCTGTGCTATCTGTAACCGCTTGCGAATAATTTCTATTTTCTCTGAAGAGAGCTGCACAATCTCTGGCCCGATCAAACTACGCTCTCCAACTTCCGCCCAACAATGCGGCGCACGACACGGGCGACCATACAAAGCTTCAAAAGGTGCCATAGCTATACTTGACTGGTAACTGTTATTGTAAGCAAATTCCGTAAGGGGTAAGTAATCTTCCCACTTTCCTTTAAAATCAAGCGCACAGGCTCTCAGCATATCTTCTAATATTTGATTAACTCGTTCGGTCTGACCATCGGTTTGGGGATGAAAAGCTGTACTATACTTGAGAGAGGTACCCATTGCCTATTGCATCCTTGACCACAACGAGGATGTATAATGTGAATCCCTATCCGAAATGATGGATACTGGCACACCATGCAACCGTACTATTTCTTTCACATACAACTCTGCCAATTCTGATATGGGGGCTGATACACGGGTCGGGACAAAGTGTGCTGACTTAGTAAGGCAATCCACAATAACCCATATGGCATCATGCTTCTTAATCGACCCCGGGAGTCCTGTAATGAAGTCCATTGGGATATGCTCCCATTTCCAGGTAGGAATTTCTGGTTGGTTTAACAATCCGCCTAGCTTCTTGTGCTCAGCTTTCACTTGCTGGCATGTGAGACACCTTGACACAAATTCTGCAATTTCACGCTTCATATTGTTCCACCAGTATTGCCTTTTCATATCTTGGTACATCTTCGTACTTCCAGGGTGGATCGTTAATTTAGACCTATGCGCATCATCCATTATTTCACGTTTCAATTCTGGGTCGTTCGGTACACACAGGCGATTGCGAAAACGTATTCCTCCATCAGAGCCTACTCGCCAATCCTTGCTACTTTCTGAATCCCTTTCCTTGGTTATTTCTTCTTGAAGTTCCTCATCTTGACATTGAGCATTGATAATTTTTCGAATCAACATTGGTTCTCACACGACATTGCTCAACCATGCCTTACGCCCACCTAAGCTCAAATTGACATCGAAGTCCTTAATAAAGTTTAACATTTCCCACTTCTTAATCGCATAAGACATTGCCTTCTCATGGGTTTTCTTCCTACTGAGTGCATTGGCTATTGCATTAACCTTGCCCGGATTGTAGCACAATTCGATCCGAAAATCCTTCAATGTTTTCATCCAGCGGCGCTGTCGCATATTTAGGTCTTTCTGCTGAAACAGGTACTTCAAACTCTTGTGATCCGTATTCAATTTAAACTGCTCGCCATACAAGTAATGCCTCCATATTTTGAGTGCAAAAATCACCACAGCTAACTCCAGGTCATGCGTAGGGTAATTTTGTTCGTGTGACTTCAATTGTTGGGAGGCATATGCTATCACTTTATCTTTTTGCATTAACACACATCCTAGGCCGGATCTTGATGCATCAGTATGCACCACATATTCGACTCCCTCTTCTGGTAGGGTGAGAACCGGAGCCGTGGTTAATAATCCCTTCAGAGTTTGAAATGCTTTTTCTGCCTTGTCGCCCCATTCAAATCGCACACTTTTCTAGTCAGTTCTGTTAGAGGGCGAGCAATTTTAAAGAACTCTTTGATGAATCTCTTGTAATATCCGGCTAGACCAAGGAAACTTCGAACCTCTATAACTGTAGTCGGTTGGCTCTAGTGTTGAACAGCATCAACCTTGGACTAATCCACTGCTATACCCTCGCGTGTCACCACATGACCAAGAAATTTCACTTCTTCCTTCCAGAAGTCACACTTTTTAAGCTTGGCATATAATTGGTTGTTCTTTAAAGTCCTCAGGGCTACCTTCAGATGCTCGGTGTGCTCTTCCTCACTCTTGGAATAAATTAAGATGTCATCGATAAATACAATCACAAACTTTTCTAAATAGGGATTGAACACGCGATTCATCAGATCCATGAACACTGTAGGGGCATTAGTTAACCCAAAGGGCATAACTAAAAATTCATAGTGACCATATCTTGTCCTGAAGGCGGTCTTCGGGATATCTTCCTTCTTAACCCGCAACTGATGGTACCCGGACCTTAAATCGATCTTAGAAAAGAATTTTGCTCCTCTCAACTGGTTGAACAGATCATCTATACGCGGTAAGGGGTATTTATTCTTGATGGTGGCCTGGTTCAACCTCCTGTAATCTATACACAGTAAAAGTGAACCGTCCTTTTTTCGCACAAATAGAACAGGAGCGGCCCAGGGTGAAACACTTGGGCGAATGAATCCTTGGTCCAGGAGTTCTTCTAACTATACCTTCAATTCTTGCAATTCTACTGGTGCCATCCGGTATACAGGTAAAGCTATTGGAGACGTGCCAGGCATGAGATCAATAGTGAAGTCTACCTCACGCTCAGGAGGCAACCCGGGAATATTCTGGAAAACTTCTGAAAACTCTGCCACCACAGGAATTCGAACAACAATTAACTCGGGCTGCTCTTCTTCTATTATGCTCATCAAACGTTCAATCACTTCCTTTTCTTGCCCTGGAAGACTAATGGGTCTTGACTAGGGAGAGCTAGAGAAATAGTCTTGGCGTGGCAATCCAAGCTCACAAAATGTTTAGAAAGTCAGTCCATACCTAAAATCACATCGAATGCTCTCATATTCATTACCACTAGATCGGCTTTGAAAGTGACCCCGCTGATAGTCAAAGGACATTCTTGACATACCTTTCTCAATTCCACAATTCGACCTATGGGTGTAGCTACTACAACTGATTCGTCTAAGCGATCAATCAGAAGGTTTAATTGTGCTAGCATAGATGCAGAGATAAAGCTAATAGACGCGCCACTATCGAATAAAATCACAGCAGGAACGTCATGAATGTAAATTGTACCTTCGATGGCTCGAGGTTCTTCTTTCACATTGTCTGGTGGTGCCATGGCGAAAAGACAGCCCTGATTCCTCTGATTTGAGCTCGATATCTCTTTTCTCTATGCTGGAGGACGAGCAAGTTGTGCTGGGTTTGGTGTTTGCTGAGGTCGCTGAATTCGGTTGTCCCCACGCGAAGCTACCTTCTTATCATCTGCTATCTTCTTATAACAGTCCGCGATCTGATGTCCTAGCTTCCCACAATAGAAGCAGCCTCTCTTCTCTTGAGTTTGACATTGTTCAGGCACATTGTTCTGATGGTAAGCTGGCTTGAGTCTCTTCTCAGGAATAGGTGGGATACTTGGTGGTACCCTATTCTTTAATGTTGCTGGCCTGGCTTGATTATGATGTTGTAAGTAACGTTCTGTGTCCTTCTATGCTATCATAGTTGTTGAGCTCTTAATTGTGCATATTCTAACCCCAATTCATCACTCATTGTGCGAGGTTTGCATGGTTTACAGACTAACCTAATGCATGTTTTGTGATTGCAGGTTTAAGAGTGGACTCCGCCTAATTGAAGATGAAGAGAGCTTGTTTAGGACCTTGGATGAAGACCTAAGGTGGGCCGAAGAAAGAAAGAAGCAAGGAAAGAAAGAAAGAAGCAAGAACAAGGAGAGAAAATAAAGAAAAAGAAGAAAGAAAACTGACCGACCGGTCTTGACCGGTTGGCCAAGAGAGCCAGACCGGTCAAGACCGGTCAGCTATGCACGCTGGAATGTAGCTGAACAAACCTGACCGGTCTTGACCGGTTGGCCATGCCTGCTGGAGTGTTGCTGAAGAGGCCAGACCGGTCACGACCGGTCAGCCCAGTCCGACCGGTCCAGACCGGTCGGCCATGCGTAAATTTTGAAAGTTTCTATTCTTGGGCCGATTTTCTCTACGCACTGCGTAACTCTTACGCAGATTCTCGATCTTTCTGAAGTTGTGGAGCCTCCTTACTATAAAAGGACACCTAGGGATCATTCCTAGGGTATCGAAGAAGGGTTGAAGCAAGCTTGGAGGCGGTGGAAGTGAATTTCAGAGTTCCACAACTCCTTATAGTTTGTTTTGCTATTTTTATGAACTTTTTAGTTGTTTCATGTTTCCTTGGATCATGAGCAGCTAAACCTCTTAGCTAGGGCTAAGAGGTGAAGCTTATAGTGGATCCAAGATGTTTCAATTCGTAGTTAGTTGGTTTTAAGTGTGGAATTCATGATTATGAACTATGGTTTGAAGTTTATACAAGTTTTTAAGTAGTTTTTCTTAGTCTTATGATGACTCATGGATGTTTGGGAGAATTACTCAATTTCTTAATTGGTTTGTATTAGTCTAGACCTGTATGATCCGAGGAATCGGAGTGTGCTCGAGTACTATGATCTTCATGAAGGGACTTCCTACCAAAGCTC
This sequence comes from Liriodendron chinense, assembly GCA_003013855.2. Classification (NCBI taxonomy): domain Eukaryota; kingdom Viridiplantae; phylum Streptophyta; class Magnoliopsida; order Magnoliales; family Magnoliaceae; genus Liriodendron; species Liriodendron chinense. Next base: position 816,124 of record PVNU02002357.1, read on the forward strand.
TATTTTTCTGATTTTCTGAAATATGTATGGATTGTGCATATGATTTGAATCAAGTTCAAATCCTGATCTAGCCTTGTCTTGTGACAGGACTTGAGGATGATTTTGATTGTGAACTGGACCTTTTGGAATGGGGAATGACCTATGCAATTGAGCATGCTTAGTTCAGCCTATATTGAGAGAATCTTATGCATAGAACTTACATATGATAGATTGTTTGGTTTAACAGCTCTATCATCCGACTAGATAGATCTTAATATCGATTCTAGTTGAGAGAATGAGAAACTACAGCGGATTGAACATCAAGGATTCCTACAAGTGGATCCTTGAACCCCTAGTGCCTTTTTATAATTGTCTACATTCAAATTAGTTTAAAATTGCTACTCACATCAATCTTATTCAAAATCTGCTAATTAGCTTTCAATAGACACTTTTGGATGTGTTTGTGAAATCCTAAGTCCCTGTGGATCGACCTCGGTCTTACCGAGTTTATTACTACATCACAACCCTACACTTGGGGAAGCGAACAAGTTTTTGGCGCCGCTGCCGGGGATTTTGACGGTTTTTCACAAATTTCTGAAATTAGTATCTATTTAGGATTTTTTTAGGATTTTAGGACTAACTTGGTTTGTTTATTTGATTTTTCTTTTCAGGGATTTCTAGGAAGCTGAAGAAGATACAAGGAATTCAAGTGCCGAATCAGGTTTTATCTTTCTAAACCTTACTCTTCTCCTTCTCCTATTCATTCCTATCTTATTCATCTCCTGTAGAGTGGGTGGAGACTCCTTTTGGATATCTGAAAGGTCGGCCTTGTGCCACCTGGATTCCTATTGGTCGGCTCTGCTGTCTTGGATTATCTTGTGCTTAGAAATTTCTTTTCTCATCTCTACTCCTCTTTCTCCTTTTTCTGCGCTTTTTCTCAAAATATTCAAAGACTGGGTGGGGAGTTCTCTGAACCCCTATTGACCAGGAGAAATCGGTCTCTATCCTTGCTTCTAGCTTAGCCATTGCAAGATACCTTGTGCCTCGGTCTTAGAGAAAAGTAAAGAAAGGGAGGAAGAATTCTTCTTTCTTTTTGTTTCTTATTATTATTTTTTTTTCATGCCACATTGGGCTCGGGATTCCAATAACCGACTCATAAGTGAAGAGGGGATAGTAGAAGGAATTGACAGAGAACCACGTGCTAGGAGACATATAAACTCTCCAATTTTGTCTGAAAATATGGCTACAAATCAACCTAATCCGGGCCAAAACCAAACTGAAACAGGGGAGAATGTGGTTGAGAATGTTCCCCGACCTAGGACTTTACGTGATTTCTTGCAACCCGCAAGAGCGAGCACTCCCTCATGCATAGTTTTTCCACAAAATGCAGGGAATGTGGATTTGAAACCGGGAGTGATCCAACTTCTCCCTAAATTCCATGGATTAGACAGTGAAAGTGCCTATCAACACCTTAAGGAGTTTGATGAGGTAATCACCACCATGCACTTTGCAAATGTGACTGAAGATGTAGTAAGACTCAAATTCTTCCCTTTCACTCTTAAAGATAAAGCCAAGGGTTGGCTTTATGCATTGAGGCCAAGATCAATTGGTGCATGGACTAATATGCACAGAGAATTTATAAAAAAATTCTTCCCCACTCACAAAACAAACATGTTGAAGCGCCTTATCATGAACTTTGCCCAAAAGGAAGATGAAACCTTCTTCCAATGTTGGGAGAGGTTTAAGGATTTATTAAATGCATGCCCACATCATGGCTATGAAATTTGGCGGGTTATAAGCTTTTTCTATGAAGGACTGACTTCACCCATGCGCCAATTTGTAGAGATGATATGTAACGGGGAGTTCATGAATAAGGAAGCTGATGAAGCATGGGATTATTTAGAAGAATTGGCTGAGAATGCACAGGCTTGAGACACATCGAAACCAACAAATTCCAAGACTGGCCAACAAAAGAAAAAGGGGGGAATGTATGTCTTATCAGAAGAAGATAGCATAAGTGCACGGGTGACTAGCCTCACAAGAAAGGTCGAAGCTATGGAATTAAGGAAAAGTGAAGCGATCAACTCCACTGTTGTTGAAACTGTTTGTGGAATTTGTGCTGGAAATCAACATACTACACAAGATTGCCCTACAATTTCAGCAGTTCAAGGCATTTTACAAGAACAAACAAATGCCATAAACAGTTATCAACAACAATTTGGTGATCCAAACTCAAACACGTTTAATCCTAATTGGAAGAACCATCCCAACTTCAGTTGGAGGAATGGACCCACTGCAAATGCAAGCAACACTCCAAAAGTATCACTAGAGGAGATGTTAGGTGCATTCGTATCGGTCCAAGCTGAGTATAACAAGACAAATTCTCTAAAAATAGATGGGTTCATGCAAGAGCAATTGAAATTCAATCAAAATTCAACTCAAGCCATCAATGAATTGAAAACATCACTGGCTAGAGTTGAATCTCATCTTAGTGTTAGAGAGAAGGGCACACTTCCTGCCCAACCTCTTCCTAACCCAAGAACCCAGTTTGAGATACAAGACGCAAGCTCATCCTCCCACCACACGGAACATGTTCAAGCTATCACCACTTTGAGAAGTGGGAAAGAAATTAACAAATCTAATCCGGTGAAGGCCCCAAAGCCTAAGGATCCGAAAATTTCTAAAAAAGATGATAGCTCGAACAATACCCCACAAGAAAAAGAACTGGAAAGGCAATATAAGCCGGTTGCTCCATTTCCACAAAGGTTGATTTCACCTAAACCTTTAGATAAAAATCTGGAAATTTTAGAAGTATTCAAGCAGGTAAAGATCAACATCCCGTTGTTGGATGCAATAAAACAAATACCATCTTATGCCAAATTTCTAAAGGAATTATGTACTGTCAAAAGGAAACACAATGTTCACAACAAAGTCCTTTTGACTGAGAATTTGAGCGCCATTATTAAACAGGAGGTGCCCCAAAAATACAAGGATCCGGGTAGTCCAACCATCTCATGCATCATAGGAGACTACCGGATTAAACAAGCTCTACTCGACTTGGGGGCAAGTGTGAATCTCATTCCATACTCGGTCTACGAACAACTTGGGTTAGGTGAATTGAAACCCACCAAAACCACACTCCAACTTGCTGATAGATCCATCCGTATACCGAGAGGAATGATAGAGGATGTTCTAGTCCAAGTTGATAAATTCTACTACCCAGTAGACTTTATTGTCTTGGATACACATCCCGTAATAGGCACCGGTGCTCAAATTCCCGTCATACTTGGACGACCGTTTCTAGCTACTTCAAATGCCATTATCAATTGTAGAAACGGACTTGTACAAATGTCCTTTGAAAATATGACCCTTGAGCTTAACATATTTGATTTATGCAAACAACCACGGGAGATTGATGATGATGTACACGAATTAAACATGATTGAATCATTCGTGGAGGATACAGTCCCCTTATCACTATCTTCCGACCCTTTGGAGGCATGTATGGCCTATTCTCATGAGATAAATGATGACACAATACAAGAGATGGATGCCATACTAGAGATGATGCCAGTGCTTGATAATAAAAGATGGAGGGCCCTATTTGAACCTTTGCCTGTAAACGAGAACAAGGCCCTCCCATCCAACATCAAGGCACCAACACTCGACCTAAAACCATTACCAAGTGAGCTGAAATATGTTTATTTAGGTCGAGATGAGACATATCCAGTGGTGATTTCTTCCCACTTAGATGAGAAACAAGAGAGTAGGCTAATAGCTACTCTATTAGAGCACAAGAGTGCCATTGGATGGTCAATTGCGGATCTCAAAGGCATAGACCCACTGATTTGTACTCATCGCATACACCTTGAGGAGAATGCGAAGACATCTAGGCAACCACAAAGACGACTAAATCCAAACATGAAGGATGTGGTTAAGGCCGAAGTGGTAAAGTTATTGGATGTGGGTATTATTTACCCAATATCCGATAGCCAATGGGTGAGCCCAACTCAAGTGGTACCTAAGAAATCCGGAATAACCATCGTAGCCAATGCCAATAATGAACTCGTGCCAACTAGAGTCACTACCGGTTAGAGAATGTGCATTGACTACAGGAAGCTAAACACTGTCACGAGGAAAAACCGCTTCCCCCTACCATTTGTTGATCAAATTTTAGAATGGTTGGCGGGTCATTCCCACTTTTGCTTCCTTGATGGCTATTCAGGGTACAACCAAATAGAAATTGCCCGTGAAGACTAAGAAAAGACTACATTCACATGTCCATTTGGCACTTTCGCCTACCGACGGATGCCGTTTGGACTATGTAATGCCCCTGCCACCTTTCAGCGTTGTATGATGAGTATTTTTTCTGACATGGTGGGAACCATTCTCGAAGTCTTCATGGATGATTTTTTCGTATTTGGTTGTAGCTTTGATGAGTGCCTTGAGCACTTGAAGTTGTGCTGAAAAGATGTGAAGAGAAGAACCTTGTGCTCAATTGGGAGAAGTGTCACTTCATGGTTCAAAAGGGAATTGTACTTGGTCACATCGTTTCACAAAATGGAATCGACGTGGACAAAGCGAAAATTGATCTTATCTCTAACCTTCCACCACCCAAGAGCATACGAGATGTACGGTCCTTTTTAGGACACGCAGGATTTTACAGAAGGTTCATAAAGGACTTCAATTCACTCTCTCGCCCTTTATGTAACCTACTTCAAAAGAAAAATTCATTCGAGTGGAATGAAGAATGTCAAAAGGCCTTTACCACCCTTAAAGGTATGTTGACATGTGCTCCCATAATGCAACCACCTGATTGGAGCATTCCTTTTGAGATTATGTGCGATGCTAGTGACTATGCTATTGGGGCCATGTTAGGTCAAAGAAAAGAGAAAAAGCCATGTGTCATCTACTATGCAAGTAGAACCCTAAACTCAGCCCAAGCAAACTACACCACTACTGAAAAAGAACTTTTAGCCGTAGTTTTTGCCTTGGACAAGTTTAGGTCCTACTTGATTGGATCCAAGATCATTATATTCACTGACCATGCCGCGCTTAAGTATCTTCTTTCTAAGAAGGATGCTAAACCATGGTTGTTAAGATAGATCCTTCTACTCCAGGAATTCGACATAGAAATACGTGATAAGAAATGAGTAGAGAATGTAGTAGCTGACCACCTCTCTCGACTTGTCCTCACTGATTCCCCTGAAACGACTGCAATCAATGACATGTTCCCTGATGAACAACTTTTTGCTGTTTCCCAATTGCCATGGTATGCGGACATTGCTAACTATCTTGCTATAGGTACAACTCCTACATATTGGAAAAAGCAAGATAAGAATAAATTCTTCACGGAGGTGCGGAAATTCCTATGGGACGACCCATACTTATTCAAGTATTGTCCCAATCAAGCCAGATGAGGAACAACAAAGTATCATCTCATTCTTTCATTCTCAGGCATGTGGTGGCCACTTTTCGGCTAAAAAGACCACAGCAAAAATTCTGCAATGTGGGTTTTATTGGCCCACCATGTTCAAAGACACACATGAGTTTTGCAAAGCATGTGAACCTTGTCAGAAATTAGGAGGAATCTCCCGTAGAAATATGATGTCACTCAATCCCATCTTAATAATCAAAATTTTTTATTGTTGGGGCATCGATTTCATGGGCCCATTCCCATCTTCTTTTGGAAACCTATACATCTTGCTTGCCGTTGATTATGTTTCCAAATGGGTCGAGGCCATTCCTTGCCAGAATAATGACCATAAAATGGTCATTCGTTTTTTAAAAGAGAATATTCTTTCCCGGTTTGGAACGCCTCGAGTCATCATAAGTGATGGAGGGTCTCACTTTTGCAATCGCCCTTTTGAAACCTTAATGAAGAAATATGGCGTAACACACAAAGTGAGCACTCCCTATCACCCACAAACTAGTGGACAAGCTGAGATATCCAATAGGGAGATTAAACACATTTTAGAGAAAACGGTGAATCCCGATCGTAAGGATTGGTCACTTCGGCTTACCGATGAGCTTTGGGCTTACCGTACTGCTTTCAAAACCCCTATTGGAATGTCTCCCTATCGACTTGTCTATGGGAAGGCTTATCACTTGCCTGTGGAGTTGGAACATAGGGCATATTGGGCTATTAAGAAGATGAATTTCAATTCTGACAAGGCAAGCTCGTTACGCAAACTACAATTGAATGAACTTGTAGAAATCCGGAATGAAGCTTATGAGAATGCGAGAATTTACAAGGACAAGACGAAGATATTCCATGATAAGAACATTCTTCGCAAGACATTCACGATCAATCAAAAAGTCCTCATGTATAATTCTCGCTTACATCTATTTCCGAAAAATTGAGATCTCGATGGACCGGTCCCTACATTGTGCAAACTGTCTATCCATATGGGACTGTCGAGCTGTTGAATCCGAGGAACGGCAACATTTTTAAAGCGAATGGGCAGCGATTAAAGCCGTTCTTTGAGAAATTTCCTTCAGAAGGTATGTCCATACCCCTGAATGATCCTGTGTATCAGGATGATTGATCTCCTAGTCTGACGAAGGTATAGAGTAGTTAGGATTAGGATTTTGTTACTTTGGTTTACTTTTGCTTATGTTTGTTAGAAGGAGGAGGAATTCCAATTTTCACCTGTCAGGTACTCTTACTCCTCACTCCCTTTATGTTCACATTGCTCTCATGTTTGTTTACTGCACATCTTTTACATTGAGGACAATGCAAGATTTGGTTGGGGGGTGTAGGATCACTTGGATAAATCCAGCGTTTTGTAACATTTCAAGCAATTATGTGGAAATTTTTCGATTTTTCAAACATTCAAAACTCTTTTGGAAAACATCGGTTCTATGCATTCAAGATGATATGAGCATAAGAGGAGGAGATATGAAGTGCATGGGGTTGTATGTCTGGAATCTCTCATAGCATAATGGTTTTATATATGAATTCCCCTATTTCTGTGATTGATAGAAAATCTGAACACTTTTACACCTAGTCCACATTACACGATTTTCATGGGTTGAAGGGATTAGGTGATTTATGGATTAGCTAGACTTTGAATTAAGGTATTGAGAAATTAGGGCGGGGTACTTTGTCCATCCTTGTCCATGGGAAAACAACGAAAGATATGGATTTCTAAAAATCCTATCCAAATTAAAAGAAAAAGGAAAAGGAAGGACGAAATTGGGAATGGTGAAAAAAATGGTGGAAAATTCCGATTAGGGCTACCTACTACCAACCGGGGGATGGTCTACCCGTAACCAAAGCCGGAAATGGGACGTAGTGTGAAAGTCGTCGGAAGGACGATAAGGCAAATTCCTGTCATTGGCTTGATGTGGCTCCATGTACCTCGAGTTCTATAGTCTAGATGATCTATGAAGAAGATAATCCTAGAAACTCATGAGATGAATTTTCACTATCCACACTAGATTGAATTTGTTCAAATTCCTCTATTTATCAACCAATCAACGGGAATTTCATATGAATGCTTATCATGTCTTGAGGGATTACAGTTTCAACCCCTGTCGCCAAATAGTTCTGAATCTTACACTTGTATGTCTTGGGATGTATAGAAGAAGGGTTTCTGAAAGAGAGTTGAGTTTCGAAGAATAGGATTAGTTTCACGCATGTTTTGCTCGGGACTAGCAAAATGCTGGTTGGGGGGTGTGTTGAGCTCTTAATTGTGCATATTCTAACCCCAATTCATCACTCATTATGCGAGGTTTGCATGGTTTACAGACTAACCTAATGCATGTTTTGTGATTGCAGGTTTGAGAATGGACTCCGCCTAATTGAAGATGAAGAGAGCTTGTTTAGGACCTTGGATGAAGACCCAAGGTGGACCGAAGAAAGAAAGAAGCAAGGAAAGAAAGAAAGAAGCAAGAACAAGGAGAGAAAATAAAGAAAAAGAAGAAAGAAAACCGACCGACCGGTCTTGACCGGTCGGCCAAGAGAGCCAGACCGGTCAAGACCGGTCAGCTATGCACGCTGGAATGTAGCTGAACAAGCCCGACCGGTCTTGACTGGTCGGCCATGCCTGCTGGAGTGTTGCTGAAGAGGCCAAACCGGTCGTGACCGGTTGGCCAGCTCAGTCCAACCGGTCCAGACCGGTCGGCCATGCATAAATTTCGAAAGTTTCTATTCCCTGGGCCAATTTTCTCTGCGCACTGCATAACTCTTACGCAGATTCTCGATCTTTCTGAAGTTGTGGAGCCTCCTTACTATAAAAGGACACCTAGGGATCGTTCTTAGGGTATCGAAGAAGGGTTGAAGCAAGCTTGGAGGCGGCGGAAGTGAATTTCGGAGTTTCACAACTCCCTCTAGTTTGTTTTGCTGTTTTTATGAACTTTTTAATTGTTTCATGTTTCTTGGATCATGAGCAGCTAAACCTCTTAGCTAGGGCTAAGAGGTGAAGCTTGTAGTGGATCCAAGATGTTTCAATTCGTAGTTAGTTGGTTTTAAGTGTGGAATTCATGATTATGAACTATGGTTTGAAGTTTATACAAGTTTTTAAGTAGTTTTTCTTAGTCTTATGATGACTCATGGATGTTTGGGAGAATTACTCAATTTCTTAATTGGTTTGTATCAGTCTAGACCTATATGATCCGAGGAATCGGAGTGCGCTCTAGTACTATGATCTTCATGAAGAGACTTCCTACCAAAGCTCTATTTTTCTGATTTTCTGAAATATGTATGGATTGTGCATATGATTTGAATCAAGTTCAAATCCTGATCTAGCCTTGTCTTGTGACAGGACTTGAGGATGATTTTGATTGTGAACTGGACCTTTTGGAATGGGGAATGACCTATGCAATTGAGCATGCTCAGTTCAGCCTACATTGAGAGAATCTTATGCATAGAACTTACATATGATAGATTGTTTGGTTTAACAACTCTATCATCCGACTAGATAGATCTTAATATCGATTCTAGTTGAGAGAATGAGAAACTACAACGGATTGAACATCAATGATTGCTACAAGTGGATCCTTGAACCCCTAGTGCCTTTTAATAATTGTCTACATTCAAATTAGTTTAAAATTGCTACTCACATCAATCTTATTCAAAATCTGCTTATTAGCTTTCAATAGACACTTTTGGATGTGTTTGTGAAATCCTTAGTCCCTGTGGATCGACCTCGGTCTTACCGAGTTTATTACTACATCGCAACCCTACACTTGGGGAAGCGAACAATAGCACGGTCCACAATTTCTTCGTACGAATGGAGTTTTAGTATGCTAATCTTGGACCGGATGCTTGGCCTTAATCCCTCTTGAAATTTATGAATCTTATATTCTGGAGCTTCCACTACTTTAGGCATATAACTTGCCAATTCAGCAAACTTGTCTTCGTATTGGGCTATAGTCATGCTTCCTTGTTCTAACTTAAAGAATTTCGTCATCTTTTCCTTTCGATAGGCTTCGGGGAAGTACTTATCATGGAATTCGACACGAAAGGTCTCCCATGTCCACTGATAATCTGTTGGGGCCCATCTCTTAGTCGCTTCCCACCATACGTGAGCAGGTCCTTCTAACATGTAGGCCGCTAACGTGACTCTTTGATGGAGGGGCCGTGCCATGGTGTCTAGCTTCTTTGCCATCTGTTTAATCCAATAGTCTGCTTTGGTCGGTTCAGGGCTACCAACGAATGGCTCTAGACGCAGCTTCATAAACTTTTCTATCAATATAGTTTCTTCTGGTAGGGAAAATCTAGGTTGCATCACAGGTGGCGCTTGATTGGGTGCTGGGGGTGGTGTTCGGGCCTCTGGGCGATCCTGAGGTATAGGCGGTGCTTGAATGGGTGTTACAGGTGGCACTTGGACCTCTGGCTGGTTTTGAGGTGTAGGTGGCACTTGAGTCGAGGTTTGACCCGGTGTCATTAAGGTCATGAGTCTTTCCAAAAGGAACTGGTGTCTAGCTTGTTGCTCTTACTGTTGTATTTTCTGTTGGTGCATCATGCTTGTTAGCCGGTCGAAAGCTCCAAATATGGCTTCCCAAGGTTGTGGCCCGGTTAGAGGAGGTGAGGCATCGTCCTCAGATGGTGGTTCCTGTCGGAAAATAGTTGTGGGGATGGACTTTACACTCTTCTTCTTTTTTCGGGGCCATCATCAACTGAAAAATAATCATTTATAGAGTTAGGTAAGGGTTCTGGAGTGGTATTTAGTATCTACGAACTAAGATGAGGAGGTTTCGGGGCTCACCTATGGTAAGGTTCACGTATCTGATGTGCAGCACCTGATTGCACTCTCAGAATTTTATCTTTCGATCTAGGCGTCTGTTTATTCTGAAATATCACATAGATAGTATATTGGGTGAGGAACGTCCCAAATTTTTTTCAGATTAAAATTCGGAATGTAAACTGGAGTTCTGACCGCTATTACCTCAAAAATTGCTGCAGATCAGCACTGATTTTTGCAGGATCTCTCTCATTAACGGAATTTTACTGATTTTTATGTTCATCCAAATGATATGAAATTTTACAAAGGTATTCTAGGTTGAGTTATAAGTCTAAAAATAAAATTTTAAATTTTTATACTCTCTGGAAGTCCATCTATAACTGTAGCATTACATATAGGTCGAAAATCTGTCATAAGGGTGAAAATCATGGAAAAATTAGAAACTTGTGTTTTCCGATGGAGTTACACTATTCTACTCAGCGAGTGTCCTGAGATAGGTATGGGGAATGAATAAGAGCTCAAAAAAATAAATGGTATGTGAGAGTTCTCCTCACAAGACCCTAAACTCACATCTCTATGTCCAACGGCTACCCTATTGATTCCAAGGTAAACCTAAGTGTGGGTTTCTAAGTTTGAGCACTTCATACAGCCATTCGTGGATGTTCTTAGACTTAATTTATCACTAGTTTCAGGGGCTTAATCCCTAAGTTGAATTCATTATGCGATGGGTTGGGTCACGCCCAAGGTCCCGTTTTATGCTTTGATACCAACTTGTAACGCCCCAAAATTTAGACTCTCGTGGTGACACGATTGACCAAATTTTTTGGTGTTAACTCATATGTGTTAAGGTGGCGTTTCCACACAATCACCTATAAACACATACATGTGTGGCATTCACATCATAATGACGGAAAATTAATGTTCTTATTCCATAACTTTCTACTCTAGATTCTCAATCAAATGTATGAAAAGAAATCATGTCCAACTCAATGTTTTAGCTAGTGTCTCTCTAAGAGACTTATTACATAATCAAGGGAAATCAAAACTCTAATATGAAATTAAACAAAAACATCTTCATGCTACTTCGGCTTCATCGTCTGCCATTTGCTGCCACGAGCCTTCATACTCCTCACCTTGTAAATCGGCCTCATCTACTGGATCATTACCTGCAATGTTTGGAATGGTGTTTTAAAAACGCCGTCGCAGAAGGACGTGAGTTGCTCGCGATCAACTCAGTAAGGGTCATCCACCAAGAATAGTACAACAATATTTTAAACACAAAGAGCATACCCAATTCAAAACACACATGAGAAATCTTGTTTAATGCAATGCATGATATGCATGCTCTAGATAAGGCACCCTGACTAATGAGACGGGACTTAATCCAACTCTTCTCACTAATCACTAGTCACTAGAGTCTACGATGAAGCAGGTAATTCCACAACTTCATGTCAACAAACCCAGCCAATGGAGGTGATAGCAACCCACCGCACTACCATAAGCTAGCGCCGTAGCGCCCGCAGGGCTGACCCACCAAATCGGGTCCCGTGCATGCATGATTAGTTTCATATTTATTTAAGTAGTTTAACATACAATCAATTTAATTATGTTTAAGACCAACGGTCGCTCTTTACCCCATCCCACGGTTCATCATGACGTAGAATAGTCGTTTCCCTTCAACGGGGGCCAACCATGAAAGGATGTACACATCATAATCAAGACAAAGCACATGGCACGCAAATATCGACAATTTCTCAAGGATTCATCTCAAACACCCACTCTTAGATCCGTTGGCAACTCACCAACAATACATTCATATGGCTTTGCCAAATTATTCCATCCAACACAATCCTCATGGTTCAATCCTCTTTAACGTACAATTATATTACTTATGGGGTAAAGGGCTTCGACCGATTAAACATCCGATGAGTAATCCCGTATCACATAACACTTTATTCATCATATATAACATAAGCATATAAACATCATCTCTTAAGCATAAACTTCACATATATCTCATGTAGGCATGTATAATGTCATGATTTCACTTTCAAAACACACATCACACAATATGGTTCATATCAAATAAAAATTCAGCAAGAGTTTATTAAAGTATTCCATACATCAACTCATGTTCACATGGAAAAATTCAATAATCATAGATCATATATAACAATGTAGCAAAAACTCCCTATATTATGCATAAGATGGTTAAATAAATCAATATTATTGTGGCTATACTTTGAAGGAAATCCTTACCTCTAATATTGGTAGATTCGAGATATTGTTAGAGTCGTGAAAACCCTCCTAAGTTTAACCCTAACATGTTTAACATAAATTACATGGTTAGGATATGATCTTCACAAATGATCGCCTACGATTAGATCTCCATCTATGGTTAGAGAGTAGGGATAAATCTAGGAAATAGATGTGACTTACCACTTCTCAACAGCAGATCCAGAAAGAAAAGGAATAGCAACGTAGAAGCAACAACAAGAGAATGTGGGTTCTCCACTCTCTCTCTCCTCCCACGATCTCTCTCTCTTTACTTTCGATTTCTCTCTCTTTCTCTCTATTGTCGATCTTTCTCTCTCTTTCTTAGGGTTTTCTATAAAGTAGAGGACGTCTAGGGGAGCCATATATGGAGCCCCGTGGTCGATGCAACGTAAAATGGGATTGGTTTCCTAATTGGGGAAGGAAAGTAGTGGGTCCTCTTCTAACGACCTATGTCTCATGTAGACCGTCCAAGAGGAAGGTAGGGTCCATAAGAAGTTGTGGTTTCAATCCCAAGCACTCATGCAAAGAAACGGCCTCGATCTATATCATTTTTTAAAGCAATGGCTTTGAATGGTGAGAGTGTAGTGGGCCGTATGGATCGAGGAAAGTAGCAAAACTTTGGGGGCATAGGTTTTAGTGGAGTACAAAACAGATGAGCGGAATGGATCTGGTTGTGGGGCCCATCCTGGAGGACGGTGTGGGTCACCAAGATGGCAGTGGGCGGACGCTGTTACAGCGTCCGCCGAAGAAGAAGGAAAAAAAGAAGAAGCTTTTACGTAACTTTTTATGTACGGAAATCGTGCGTAACGCACGGGCATGACAGGTGGGGTCCACTATGATGGATCAGAGTTTTTTGCTCCGTCCAATAGGTCGGTGAGATGAAAATAACCATTGACGTGAAATGTGGGACAATTCTTAGCTGAGGTGGGCCATTTATTGGCTATTTTCTGATCGGGACATTTGTCCTATGATCTAAGGGCCAAAATTTGACATGTACGGTTATTTTGGGCCTAATAGAGTTCTCCTAAAGTTTCAACCTAAACGGATCGTGGAAAATTAGTTTACTTAAAACGTGGGGTTTATTTAGTGGCATTTTTGTAATAAACATAAAACGAAGAGTTTCTCAAAATCTGATGCTTCTATACTATTCCAAAGATTATTGTAGGCAACTTTTACAAAAGGATCTCTCTTTGATTTTCCGCGGATGAGTTGTTATGAATTTTTCAAATTTAAATTTTGAATAAAAATTAAATAATCAAATAATTAAATAAATACGTAAATAAATTGATAAATAAATAAATTTATACTAAAAATACGGGGTGTTACACCAAATCTCAAGTGGACCATGCCACGAGCAGCAGTGGGAATAATGATTTCCACCGTTGAAACCTTCCCAGGCCCTACAGTGATGTTTATTTGTCATCCAACCTGTTCATAAGATCACATGGATATGGATGAAGGGAAAACACAAATATCAGCTTGATCTAAAACTTTTGTGTCCTCTGAGAATTTTTCAATGGTAGACATTAAGTTCACATGTTTCTTGTGGTGTGGTCCACTTTAGATTTTAATATGCTTCATTTTTTGGCACCATACCTAAAATTTTCTGCTAAGATCGATGGACGGAGTGGATAAATCACCGTGGGCCCCAAAGAGGCTAGCGTGCGGAATTACTCAGTATGCAATCTGCTTCCAGGGGGCGTGATTGAATTAGGTGTTACCCCGGGAACAGCTTAGTGGGTGTTACCCCACCGTATGGCCCACATGGATGATATTTTGTATATCCATGCCGTCCATCTGTTTCTACAGCCCATTTTAGGATTGCGTTCCAAAAATTATGTAGATCCAAATCTCAAGTGGACCATAACACTAGAAATAGTGTGATTGAGTGCCCCACCATTAAAAATTCCAAAGAGCCCACCGTAAGGTTTTTGTAATGTTTATTTGCAATCCAAGCTCTTGATAATGTCAATAAAGTCTTGATGAAGGGAAAATACAAAGATCAGCTTGATCCAAAACTTCTGTGTCCTCTGAGAATTTTTCAATGGTAGACATTCAGTTCACACTTTTCTTGTGGTGTGGTCCACTCTAGATTTTGATATGCTTCATTTTTTGGCACCGTACCAAAATTTTTTTGTTAAGATGGATGGACGGAGTAGATAAAATACGTAAATCACTGTGGGCCCCACGGAGTTTACTCCTATTATTTAGATGCAAGCCAAAGATTATGCTAATTTGATTATCTGAATATCGATTGGTGGGCATTTATTGGACAGTTAAAAATGAAAAAAAATATCCAAGGGCCTGTTTCAGGAGAGCAGACCACGGCCTCAGGGTGTGGCCCTTATAGTGGAGCGCACCTTGATGTATGTATTATGTATCCACACTGTCCATCGTGCTGTATGTATTATGTATCCTTTTTACAGATCACTTTATGACATTATTCGAAAAATGAAATAGGTCCAATTATTAGGTGTACCATACCATAGGAAACAGTGTCGATCGACCATTAATGGGCCACAAAAGTTTTGGATCAAGCTGATATTTGTTTTTTCCCTTCATCCTGGACGGTAAATAAACAATATGGAAGTTTTTAATGGTAGGACGGTCAATCACCATTGTTTCTTATGGTATGATCCACCCGATAATTGGATCTTCTTCAAATTTTTAAATAATGCCCTAAATTGTCTTGAAAAACAGATGGACGGTGTGGATGCATAATACATACATCAAGGTGGTCCCCATGGTAACTCCACGGTAAGGGCCGCACCATCTTAGGTGAGGCTATGATCTTATCAAAATCACTCTTTAATTTTATCATCCATTAGTCTACACTAAACGGATAACTAATTTGCTTTATGATCTATCTATGGTGGGGCATCCATTAGTCATTTGCAAGCCACATGTACGATTTCCCGGTGCATGTGCATGAACCATCATACTCTTCCAAGGTATGGATTCCTAAATTGTGCTCTTGGACGCTGGACGGTCTAATCTATGAGAATTTTGAGGTTTGGATATTCTACCGTATGGATGACCCGATGAGTGGTGTAGATCTCATCCAGTGGACCATGCACGTATCGTTCCTTGCGTTCCTCTTCAAGTCGGTATAAGCGAAAAAAGCATTAAAAATGATTGAATGCCCACTATTGAAAACCTCATAGGGCCCACTATAATGTTTATTTGATATCCAACCTCTTAAATAGGGCAAAAGTCCAAATATCAATTTCATCCAAAACTTTCGTGGCCTCGAAGAAGCTTTTAATGGTGGACATTTAATTAACATCGTTTCTTGTGATTGGGTCCATCTGATCGAGATTTAGATCTACTTGAGATTTGGACTCATACCATAAAATGATCTGGGAAAATGTATAGATGGCGTGAATGAAACAC
The DNA here is from genome assembly GCA_003013855.2 of Liriodendron chinense. Taxonomy (NCBI): domain Eukaryota; kingdom Viridiplantae; phylum Streptophyta; class Magnoliopsida; order Magnoliales; family Magnoliaceae; genus Liriodendron; species Liriodendron chinense. The sequence continues at coordinate 831,963 of PVNU02002357.1, forward strand.
ATACATTATGGTGGAACCATAGAAATGGTACACTTCAGACAGGCAATTTGGAATTTTTAATGGTGAGGCACTAAATTACCATTATTTCTTATGATGTGGTCCACTTTAGATTTGGATCTATCTTAATTTTGGGCTCATACCATAAAATAATTTGAAAAAATGTATGGATGGTGTGGATGAAACACATACATCATGGTAGGGCCCATAGAGCACCGATCAGTACTAACTAGTGGCTAGTCAGGGTCACTAGCCAATCCATGCACACTACTTTAACCATGTGAGTACCAAGTTGAAATATTTTATGTATATTAGATCCCATTCATCTGTTCTTAAATATCATTTTATGATGCCATACCAAATCTCAAGACTTAAAATCTAAATCTCAACAGCTAAATTAGAGTTTAGGGTCCAATGACTGCACATTTCTTGGATTTTCATAAGGTCAGCAAGTCCCAATGCAATTTTGAACAAAACATTTGGATCAATTTAGAATTCCGATCCAGTAATTACTTTATTCTACTCATCAATATCTTCGATTTGACTAGTCAGTACTCACCTTGATCGGATTTCGAATGAGAAAGATATTAGGCGGACAAAATTGATCAACAATAGATTTGACTAAAATTTAATCTAAACGTTTGAAGTCATTTACTATTCAATCTTGACCGATCAGATTGTCCAAAATCTGTCTAGATCTAGATAAACTGATCGTGCCCATTTAAAGAGTGTTTTGGACGGATCTAATTCGTTTCATGTCAGATTAGACTGGATTTTGTTCTATAACCTATTCAGCACGTTCCAAATATATTTGACCGTTCAGATCAACTTTAGGATTTCCTGATCATAGAATTGAATCAATCTCATCATTATAAGTTATTCTTGTAATTACACATCATTATACTTAGGCCCTCATTTTTTATACAAGTGAACTTGTGGGTATGCATAAACCAATATGATAAGCTCAATGACTATAATTTTTTATTTTCAACCATTCAATAAATGTCCACTAGTAAATTTTGTCCACTCATTTCAAATTTCTCAATTTTTTTCAATCTCCAAACATTTCAATTTTTTTAAAAAGCTTAATCTGTTTCTTTAAAATCTTAGTCTTTTTTAAAATCCCAATTGTTTTTTTTTTCAAACTTTTGAACTTTTTCAAACTTATCATAAAACGTTTTTTTTTCAAATTTATCAATTCCATTCAAACATATCAATTTTTTCAAGATTTAATTTTTTAAAATGTTTTTTTTAATTTCAATTGTTTTTTCAAAATCTTTTTTTTTTTCAAACATTGCAAAAAAATTTCCAAACTTTTAAACTTTTTCCTTTCTGAAAATCACAATTTTTTAAAATATTTAATTTTCTTATTCAAAATGTTAATTTTTTTGTCAAAACCTCAGTGATTTTTTAAATCTTAATGGTTTTTTTAAATCTCAAAATTTCTCAAATATCGCCCATTTTCTTTTTTCAAAATCCTAGTTTTCTTTTTTTTTTTTTCAAAATCATAATTTTTTTAATGTTGGATTTTCGAGAATTTGACAGTTCTAAACCGTCGACGTTTTCCCCGCTACTGTCATAATTCGACGGTAATTTAAGGCGCTATATTCGACGGCTTTAGACCGTCGAATTTTTTCGCGCGCTAATTTTCGACTCTGCTAATTCGAGGGTCATTAACCGTCGAATTTAAATCCTTGAATTCGACGACTTTAGACCGTCGAATGTTTTCGCACGTTAATTCGACTGAGATAATTCGACTGTCAGTAACAGTCGAATTTCAGGTCCTAAATTCGATGTCTTTAGACCGTCGAATTTTTTTGCACGTTAATTTCGACTGAGATAATTCGACTGTCAGTAACAGTCGAATTTCAGGTCCTAAATTCGACTGCTTTAGACCGTCGAATTTTTTCGCGCGGAATATTCGACGGTTCAGGACCGTCGAATGGCGGAGTCGAATTTAGCGCTTTTTCGCATAGTGAGAAGTCACATCCGACACCGACTCGGAGCCCAATTCTAGATCTGTCACGACATTTGGACACGACGATGAGGGTCCACCTACTGATCCCTTTGGCCCTGCCTCTTGAGGGTAAGGAGTGTAGGGCAGTAGCAGGTTTGTAGTCCCCATGACGGCCAATAAAAGCCGATAGTGCTTGGCTCCCCACGCCGAATCAGGCATCCCTTGGTTCACATCGCCGTCTTGCTTAGGTCCTTTACAAAAAAAAAATTCAAAAAAAAATCAGAAGTTCCAAAAGCTAAAAACACCAAATATTTTAAAATTCCAAAAAAAAATAGAAAATCTTTCAAAGAAAAAAAAAAAAAAAAAAAACAGAAATCTTTCAAAAATCTTTCAAATGTCAAGTGTCTTTATCAAAGCACTTGAGTATGAAGTTGACTCATATGATTTTGATCTAGAGTTGAACTTCAAACTCAAGGGTCTGGACAAAGCCAAATAATGTGGAAAATGGTGAGCTGACTCCCGAACTAAGAGGGTCTCCTTGAAAGTTCAAACCAAAAGCCAAAGTCATCTTGAAAATTTTCAAAATTATAAACTTAGAATCACCCAAAGCCTTTATGGAAGTGTGCATTGAGAATCCTTGTCCCTGGAAGATAAGCAGAGAACGATCGAACTCTTAAAATCATGACTGCCCAATTTGACATCTTAGGAAGACTTGTCCGAACTCAATCAAAGGCTTATCCAAATCTTGGAATCAAGTTTATTAAGAAGATGCTGCTAAGACTATGCTTGCATTCCATGCTGGAGTATGCGACTAAACGAATGATCAGAGAAATCTCGTTGCTCGATGAATACAAGATTGCTGCCAACATGTCAGAAAATACTTCAAGTGTCAGCAGCATGCACATCGAATCCATGTATGCGCTTCAAAACCCTACAACCTGACAATGCTCCAGCTATTCCCTGCACGAGGTATCTACATTAACGGAAAGATCAACTCGACATCATCTAACAATTGATTACTTTACAAAGAGGAAGGATGTAACATTTTGATCTCGCGCGATAATTCTCATGAAGAATGACATCATAAATTGTTAAGGGTTCCCACATGCTATCAACATTGGCAATGGGACGTCCTTCAAAATCTAAGGATGGAGGAGTTCCTCGAGAAGCTTAAAATCAAAAGACAGACCTACAAGTTCGAGCCAAAATCATGTCACCGTGAGTGCTGATGAAGAATGAAGCCAAAGAAAGAAAAGTCATATTGGGTTTACAACAAGCACTGCCATATCTATCGGACTCAAGGGGCAAGGCCCAAGGATCAGAGAAGTTCTTCTAGGAGGCGTCCTTCCGACTCACTAACATGAGGGGTGGATCTTTCTAAGTTAATCAATGCCGACAACGTGAAAATCTCTCACAGGTAAGCCAATCCAACCTTAGCAAGAGTTACATTAGTAGAGTTGAAGTCAAGAGGTTAGGGCTTAAACCTCTAAGAAATCCTTCCCGTCTACCGATAAGTGTTCCAAATAAAGGGTTCAAAAGCCTAAGAAAAAAAAGAGAAAAAAAGGGAATAAAGCAAAACAAAAGAAAAAAAAGTAAAATATGGGTTAAAAATTGGGGACACGCAACCCAAAAAATACATCCAGTCCATCCATCCACCTTAGAAGGGTCTGTAGCTAAGGCCGACAGCTCTGCCATTGTGACTTAAGATAAGGGTTGAAAGGCTACCATCGGTCGACAACGATGGATTCCCGACTCTAGCCGCCTCATTTATCCAAAAAAAAAAGAAAAGAAAAAAGAAAAAGATGTGCCAAACAAAAGGGCAGAGTGAAAACCCAAAAAGATACTCTGAGTAAAAACAGTGGGCATATAGCGGACTTGGTGAAATCCCGAAAGGGCGCCAAGGTTAAAAACAGCACAGTTGCAAAGGGGCAGGCAAGATCAAATATCCGGGACGTGGTGAAAATCCAAAAAGGGCGCCACGGGCAAAAATGACGGGCAAGCCGGACGTGGTGAAAATTCGAAAGGGCGCTGCGAGTAATAATGGCTAAAAAAAAGGTAGGTACATGAAATATCCAGTTGATACGAAGATTTAATCGAAGTAACAGCCATGACTCGAGAATTATTTTATGCTCTGTCCAAGTTCTAGGGGCAGGATACCATTGCGCACTATCTTAAGAGGTCCAGGACCCTTGGTGAACCGTTAAAAAAACTAAAATAACATCAGCTGATTCAAATATTCTGATTCCTATATCTAAAAGAAAAAGTCCAAATCACATACAGACAGACAAGTACATGGCACAAATTTTCATTTCATGCATGATTTACATACATATTGTTTTCAAAAAAAGAAAAAAAAATTCATTTTTCCTTATATATATGCAAATATATATGCAAAAAAAATAAAAAATCTTACAGGGCTTTCAAAATAAACATCCTCCAGCCAACTCGCGAAGTGCCTCGTACAAGCATCTTTCTCTTGATCATTCCTCTTAGAAGGTAAATATATCTCTTCCTACTTTAATGCTTCAATCCTTTTGCTAAAGTGTTTTCTCTCCTCGTAGGTACCAGAAGGCAATATATGATCAGCCCATCAATGTCCATCATGACCCCAACTCCATCATCAATCACACCATCTATATGGCCCACACTTGAGAAAGGCATAACCTCGCCCATGGCCACTCTTTCAAATTCATCTCTACCATTTAATCCATTATCAAAGGCCCCACCAACTAAATCTGAAATTTTAGCAAGATACACATTAATGGAGACATTCAAGACCTCTCCAACCGCCTCATTCAATCCACCATCAATGCCCCCATTCAATACATCATCTACCCCCTCCATTAAGGACATATTGCCTCCATTAAAGCCCTATTGAAGATCTAAGGCATGGGACCAACCAACTTCAGTAAAAAGGCCCCTAAATCTCCACCATCCATTGCCCAAGAAAGGATAAAACAAAGAAGAGATAAAAGGAGAAGAAGAGAGGAGACAAAAAGGGAAATCATGGCTGAAATCAAAAGCAGGTACGAGGAATGAAGGGGACAAGCACCGGTTGAATGTTCCAACTGTCCGAACCAGAGCAGGCCAAAGCTGCTCATGAACAGAAGGACATGTGGTCGCCACTGGGCCGCCCGTACAGATGCTCAGCCTCTCCCTTCACAGGATTGGCTTCGCAACCCGTTGTTAGGTGAGATCTGTCAGGCCACCTCAACAGATGGCCTTCTGAAGGCCGCCCTTACCTCCGATTCGCTCCAAATTTGGATAGAGGCTTAACCAAACCATTTGAAGCATTCCTCACAAGTCAAATCATGAAAAGATACGTTCAAAATGGGTATGCACAGTCCAAAGAGGACAAAGTTGAGCAAGTGGTGTCCACAAGCAATCCAAATAGTTCAAAAGCCGAACCATCATGATCTAAACCTTTAAAGAGCTTCCTCAAGTTACGAATCTCAAAGATCAAGGGTCCAATCATCAAGATCTGGCTTCCAAGTATGAGAATAGACGTACAAAAGGGCCTACATGGCCCATTCAAGAAATTCGGACCACTCAGATCAAAATCAACCCTGTCAAAAGCCAAACATAGTAAGGTAAGTATGCTTGTCGAATAAAAACCAACATTGATCTCAGCCGTCCAAAGTCATGATTTGATGACCCGAGTAATCCTCGAAATACGTCAGAAATTTCCAACCCTAATTCGTACAAAGTTTTTGGTTTGAAGACCTTAAACTACATAAGGATCAACATCCCGAGAGATTTTTAATAAAAACAGTATCAATTTCTACCATCTCAGTCATAATTCGACGATCCAGATTATTTTAAAAAAATACAAAAAATGCACCATCATCTGTACAAAGTTTTGGTCCGAAGACCTTAAACTACTTCGGGATCTAGGTCCCAAGGGATTTTTAATAAAAACTGGCATCGATCTAAACCGCTTGAGCCAAGATCTAATGACCTGGATCATTTCGGAAAAAGCATAAAAAGAATGTATTTTCAGCATGAACATACTTTTGGTCCGGAGACCTTAAATTACACTGGGATTAACTTCTCAAGGGATTTTCTTACTTTTAACAAAAAATCAGCATCAATTTCGGCCCTTTAAGTCAAGGTTTGATGACCCGGATCATTTCAATACTACCAAAAATATTTTAAGCTTTCTATAAAAGCCAACACCAATCTCGACCTCTCGAGTCAAGGTCTGGAACTTTCTAAAAAATAAACAAAAAAATTTAGCTCTGATTGTAACTGCATAGATCTATCCCCAGCGGTCCGAAAACCTTAAATTACACTGGGATTAACTTCTCAGGGGCTTTCTTTCCTAACCTATTCTAGACATGGCTGACATTTGATTGTACGGGTGTCCAGAGTTCTCTAAACAGGTAAGGGCTGAGGCGAGCAGAGCATCGCAATCCTGTTTGTGTTAAATGCATCGTGATAGACGACCTTGATTTGGAAGTCGTTGTTGAATCTGACGGATGTTCCCTGTTCCTAAAACTCATGAAGGGGATTAAGGCAGTTAGGAGGTGAAGCGCACCCTCACGGAATTGTTAGCAACATAAGACCCCAAACTGGATTGATAAAGGGAAATGTGAGGATGTAACTCATTTTGTGACCAAAGGAGTCCGTCGGACGATAAATGGTCTATGTGTATTACACATGAGGAACATGCAACTTTATGGGTATGTTGACTGAAAACCCCCAATCCCTTCATCCGAAGATTAAAACTACGGCACTTAACTATGTGAGACTCGTCTTGCTCGCTAACGTAAACGTAAAATGGATCGGGTGCCTTACCAGCAGTAGAAGCTGGAAGTGGATGAAAATTCCACACCTTTTCCTGCATTTTAGAAAATCCAACAAAACACCAATACATTGCAAAATTAGCCTTCAAAATCATAAAAAATATTTCCTTTGTTTTCAATAACACCGATCTTCATCCTGACTACTCAAGAAGAGATTCAAATCAGATATTTACAAAACCACAAATACATTTCTACTGTTTTTTATAACACCAATCTCCATCCTGACCACTCAAGTAAAGATTCGGATCAATACTTGCAAAAATCACAAAAATTGTCACTATCTCCAACAAAGCGCTTTAGGAATCTCGAACTCCACTCATCCACCTCACAGTATTGGGATGACGAATCCGATCATCCATAAATTAGAATCTTGACCAAAACTAGCAACCAGACACCATCCCAATCGCATCCATTCTCCAGAAGAACATTTTGAGGTTACAACCCAAAACCTCTTTCATCCATCCCCAACAACAAACGAAACAGCATCCTGGGATGATGGACCTAATCAACCACGGGTTGGGATCTTGACCAACCCGCTAACCAAACATCTGCTTAAAAAAGAAAATCTCTAAGGAAAAAAAAATCTTATAAGCAATATGCTCAAATTCTTTACATCCCCAGCAAAGGCAAAATCATTAAACTGAAAGAGAATGAGCTAAACCATGCATCCACATACATCAGCATCCATTGCATCAATCATTATGTTTACCTACTTTCAAAATAAAAGTCGGTTAGTCGAAGACCCCACAGGCATCCCCAGTGGAGGTAAGTGCAAACCAGATTTCCTTTTCAAAATCACACACACACACACACACACACACACACACACACACACATATATATATATATATATATATATATATGTAAATAAAAACCCCACAGAGTGTCACTCCCCAAAGTGGGTATCTTTTCAAAAATCTAAAATTATTTTCTCAGTAGAGCGTTCGTCCTCCATGACACTAAGAGATCTTCCATATCTCTGGGTAGGAGCCAATGTAAAAAATCAAATAAGATCTGACGTCTCGCTGTTTCCCAGTAGACCGTCGGATCCAATGCACTCAAAGTACGGTTGACCTGAACTTCAGTGACAGGACGGTCGTACCAAATGCCAGTTACGAAAAAGATGAAAGCCAAAAGGCTCGATCAAAGAAACCATCCAAACGGTGGAAACGATGAATTGTAACCCAAGTATCAAAACCAAAAGATTGGGTGGAAAAAGTTCACTCTCCTGCACATACCTAGGTGTGGATGCTTGAAGTACCTTGATTGAGTCTAAGTAGAAGTAGTGGATTACCCATAAGGCCGCGTAGACACAAGGCAGCTAACCACTTTGACAGTCAAGCGAAACAAGTACTCCTGGAGTGATTCGGGAAAACAACGAGTTAATCAATCACATGGTCAGTAACCTTGTAAGACTATAATGGACGCAGAGGCTCTGCTGCACCTTTCCAATGTTAGTACCGATCATGAACGGAAGGATTGCGATTGGGTACCCAAGTTGCAACTCATGTAGGGACAATTACAACGTTTTCTCCAAATTCCCGCGGTATGCATTAGTTATCGATTTCCAGACAATCAATTGACACAGATACAAAGGCAAGTAAAAATTCCAAACCACGATCTATGATTGACTGAGTTAGAAGTGGGGTGTCTGCTATCTTTAACATTCGGTTGCACGTAACCTCTGCCAAAGAAGGGCATCTATAGACACCCCATCTTTGGCTACAATGTTGATTGAGATAGCTGGATGGATAGAGGTTTATACCCCTAAACTCCATGTTCAAAACTAGCCAAACTCATCCTTGTAAGCCCCAATCCATAGCCCAGCTCAAGCCTGAACCCAGTCTACTCCCCCTAAACATCAGTTCGAAAAACCATTTATAGAAAAAACCAGTCCAAGAATCCCAAAAATGTCAACATTTTTTAGTCAACCCATTGAGTCAATCCAGCCCTCACACCTAGTCGGATCACCCAGTCAAAACCCATCTTTAAAACCCATTTGACTCACCTAGTTTCGAGCCGCGGCTTCGGAGCAGTTACGAACCCGGACCTCCGACCATTTTCTGCTTCAGGTTTGAAGCAAGTACACTCTGAAGCTGAAGCAAGATGGTCATACAGGCGGCCATCTGATGGCCACCTGTCCCTATTTACAAGAGCCACCACTCTCCGTAGCTATAAATACCCCCTACCCTTCTCATTTCCAGCATCCCTCAACGTCATAGAAAACCCAATTTTTTAGTCCATCTCCACATCCCTTTAGCCCATTCCTCCACCAAAGAGAGCCTAAGTGAGAAGAGTCTAGCCCTGGTCCAGCCCAACCTGACCTTGGTTCAAGTCTCTCAAGCTACCCAAGTCCTGATCTAGCCACTCAAAGCCAACCCTTGCGATACCTCTGTCCATCCAGCTACTCTCATATCAACATCATCTCATTCGCATCTAGCATAAGTGCAACATTTACTATTCTTCCAACCCCCATGCTTATCATTCCACTACAATCACTCGATCAGGTCTTAGCGTATGCTCTGAAGTTTTTCGATTTGCTCGGAATTCATTCAGCAGAAACTTTGACCGATCAAACACACAGCATGCATCTCACATAAAGCACCCATCAGTTCGAGCATATGCTCTAGGTTTGCCTGTTAATGAAAACCTGTCCATCAGAAACTTTTACTGTTCAGACCTACATTCATGCATCATATCATTCATGAGAATGTACGAGGATTAAATTAGACTTTCAAGTATTAGTTCGATTCTTTGAAGTAAAGACCGTACCTCGGTACGAGCAAAGTGGGTGCCTAATACCTTTCCACCCTGTAACCATGATCCCTTACCTCAAATCTTTGACCACAGATCAAAAGGAGTCATTTTAGAGGAAGGAATCTTCGGATTCTTTTCTCTAACGTTTCTACGGGGTCTAGCCGACTATAGATTCGAAGTAAGTGGCTAGTGGCGACTCTTGTCTTATATGAACTCCTTCAAACATATCCAGTTTAACACAACAACCAAAAAATCCCATGCGAACGAGACAAGCCAGTGGCACAACGGAGATTCCCGCAACCCCTTTTCGAAAGGGAGGGCCGGGAGCGCGGAAAGGTGAGCGTCCACACAACCTCGACCCTTAACACGTGACAACCTACCCTGTCAACCTCGACCCTTAATACATGACAACCTAGACCTTCAACATGTGACAACATAGACCCTTAACACATTACAACCATGACCTTGGCTTTTAACACATGACAACATTGACTCCTAACACATAAAATTTTGAACCCTTAACAAATCACACTGGTTGACATGTGTTAAGGGTTGAGGTTGACATAATTATTCAACCAAGGCAATACGTTATAAAATTTAGATTCTATCTCCTTCATTGTCTTCCACATGATAACCACAACCATCCGTCTACACCTCAAATCCCTTAAGACAATCACTTCTCCCCACGACACCCACGACCATTTCTTTGTGAAAGCCATTTATAAGAAATGTCGTCATTAGAGAAAAAATAACACTCATTTTTAGAGTCTTAAAAGTTATTGACAGTGCCCATATGCCACAGAAGTTGATGGAGGTGACCGTATATCGAAAAATGCAGTTGGATGAGGTGGTGGTAGGTCGCTGAAAGGCATGCTCGAAAAAGAAGAAGAATGATCTTAGGAAAACAACAACAGGTCCTTCAATGGCCTCCAACCATACCTAAAAGATCTTCAGACCACATCTCTAGGGCCCACCATGAGGTACGTCTCGAATCAATTCCGTCCATAGAAGTCGAAATTTGATAAAAGGCCACGGTCCAAAGAATTACCCACATCTACTGATCATGTAGATCACACCATATGGAAACAATTAACAATAAACGACTATCGTTATCATTTGTTGGGTCCTGTGGGCCACTGAGAGCTTGACATGAGATTACTGCCTTCCCAAAGAGCTGATGGCCCACAAAGATGATGAATGGATTGGATCTACCTTCCAGTGTGCCCAATCACCAAGTAGTGGTCATAACATGCCTTGGGATCGAAGCTACAAAGCTTCTCCCTCATTTACAAGTCCGTACAGGCACTACGTTCTAAAGCATGGATGTTTTCATCTACTGAAAATTCAAAAAGTGGTCAAGGGCAGTTGAGGCATTAGTTTGAAGTCATTAATAGGTAGGGAATTTCTTCGTACTAAGGGGTCCGTAAGGTCAAAATCTCCTTTTTTTACCCTTCATCCAAGTCTATGTGACCTTATTAACAGTTTGGATGGCAAATAAACATTATGATGGGCCCTAAGAATATTTTAACGGTGAGAATCATTGTCCCCACTACCTTTTTTGCTGTGGTCCATTTGAGCTTTGGATATGACTCATTTTTTAAATCATGCCTAAAAATGATCTCGCCAAACGGATGGACGATATGGATATATTAAATACATCATTGTGCGGCCCACAAAACCTTGAGTTTCTTTGGATCGTTCGTACATTCGTAGTGCTCGAGGACTGATACAGTCATATGTGTGAGCCACGTACCCACACCAGCAAGGTCACTGGTGTAGAGTACACCAGCCAATCCGCTTCCCTGATTTTCTGAGGTAAGGCATCTACACGGTCAGGATTGCCTAATCAGCAGCTCAATCTCACCAAGATTGCTAACGTGCACATTTCAAGTGAAAGCTATTATAGTGGTGTTTGTATTCTACCATAATGTGAGGACTTTTTTCTTTCGTCTTTTATTTTATTTTTTGGGTTAGTACACACACCCCACTGTTAGTACACCCACCCAACCTGTAGAGAGATGGACAATCAGAAATAGAACAAGGTAGCTGGTCCACAAAGCACAATGCATAAATTTTAGAAAGCATGAAGTGCATTTATTCGACAAAGGGAAGCCATATGCACTTTCCTAACTTGTAAATTAGGACATTACATTCTCTAGGAACATTGTTACAAGAGATGAACTTCTTGCTCTGGATGATTGCATCATAGGGCTAGAACTAATGTGACCTTGTTTATGATACAAATAAAGAAGAAAAGAACAGAGAAAGATTTTACTTGTGACAATGCCCTGCACTTCAATGCTTAGAACATATAGGTTGCCACTCTACGCTCCTTTGGTGAGGTTTCTCCTAGCGTAAAGTTCCTTCATAAACAAGGAGTGTCATCATCATCATCCTCGAAGCTTTATTCGGACTACCTTTGGGTTGGCTCTATGAATCTTGTTCCGCTATTTGACTCTAAGGCCAGACCGTTAATTGGATCATAAGTCATCAATATCCAAGCCTTTGGTGTGGGTTGTACTATGTATCTAGGCTCAAATTGAGGTAGGGGTTAAATGAAGTTTGGGATAGAGGGATTGAAAGATGAACAGGAAATAGAAGACGTTTGATAGGAGATTGTTGGAATATAAGAAAAAAACAAAGTAGACATATATGAAGGGTTACCCATAATAATTGATGCTCATAATCATTTAAGAGAAATTTGTGTCAAGGAATGCATAAAGGCTTATCCACCAACAAGGTGGAGGCCTTGTAGAGTGTTTATCCAAATAAAAAGAGTTGTAGTAGTGAGACAACTAGCATTGTTGTGATTTGTAGATCCACATATCTGGCAATGCAGCCTAAGACAAGTACGCCTACACCGTGGAACCTCATACCTTTGTATTTTGTGACTTGTGGATCCACATATCTTTGCCTCAAGCCAGTTGAATAGATGCCTGTTGAACCTCGTGATATGATATGGACTCTGGAGGTGAGGGAGGCAGTGAAGCTTCCTCCTAAAGGAGAAGGGTCAAAAGCTCTGAGAATTAGGGGAATGGTGGGGTTGGTCTTTATAGTTATGGAGATCATCTTATAGTTCTTAAGAAGACATTGGAGAATGTAGTGGAGTTTGTATGTAAATTACTGAGAGAATGCTTGATGATTGCAAGTTTATCATATGTAGCTTTGAGCGTGCCAAAATCCGGCCTCGCCAAAGTAATCATTGATATGTGAGGCTCCTTGCTTATAGTTTTGAATGTTGTCCAAGGATTTGCATGAGATTCTGACTGTTGCAAAAACATTTCAAGAATTTCCATCCAAATTTCATGGGCTGGTTTAAGCTAGATATGAACCATAATTTTTTGGAGAAATAGTACATAACAAGCAACGAGAGGCCGTGCAATCATTTTCCAACCATTTGGAACATTCAGGATTGACAATTTCCATTTCGTTTTTGTTTGAGGAATGCTCAATTGTCATAGCTAGGAAGCGTGATGGATGTTATTTCTAGATGGCCCATCACTCCCTGACTCTAATGGCCTTGTTGGTATGGCCTTTCCAAATAATAAAGGTATCATTTGTCAATTTAGTTGCATAATTAAGTAAGAGAAGCATGCTTAAAGACATTGGGAAAGAAGGGATGCATTGAGGAAGAAGAAGAGCCCATGAAGAGAGGAATTATAGAAGTGAATGGGATGATTTTGAAAAAGTTTTGATGAATGAGATGGTCTTTGGAGATGATTTTAAACAAGAGAATGGAGTGGTAGATGATTTTGGAGAGTGAGGTGAAGTTGGGGATTAATTTGGAGAGCGTGATGGAATCAAAATTTATGGGTTTTTTTTTTCGAAATAAAAAAGAAAAAGGAATGTAAAGAAAAAGGTGAGAAGATAAAAGAGTTTGATTCATTAAGATGATCTTAGGTTTTGAAGAAATAGATGATCTTGAAATTCTAAATATGGACCTTTTTTTTGAAAGAGTTAAAACATTTTGAAAATAAAAGATCCAAGAAAGTTGGAAAAATAGAAGAACAGAGAAATTGTAGATCTATCTTTTATTCTTTTGTAGTGAAACTTAGGGCAGAAAAGAAGAAAGGATATTCTTTGAGTATAAGGTGGCTTGCAAGATGATTGCTATCTGTCAAAGAAGTGATAGGGTTTTGATGATTGGTTGTTTAAATACCATGAAGTCTAAGCTTTATTATTGCAATTAGACAGTGAAGAAGAGCAAAGAGAGGAAGAGAGGAGACTTACGTATTTTCTATATTCTTACTCAAAGCAATATAACAATATATATATATATATATATATATATATATATATATATATATATATATATATATATATATATATATATATATATATATTGTTTTAGAAAAGAAACCCCAATTCCAAAAGGGCTGTTTGGATGCACGCTTCCAGAGAAACTCTCTAGCTCATGTTATCATTTGAATAGGTTATCGAGGTAATGCTATTTTAGATTAGTTATTCTGTTTGCAATTTGTAGAGCACATTGAAATACAAAGGATTTGCACATTGACACATGTTGCACATGCAATCGAAATTGATGCTGGCACACATGCATATGTGGGGCACATGAAAGTGTATGGTTACCAATGTAGTGCATTTACCATGTGTATGGAACATGTTATTCCAAGTGCACTGAACATGGGATGAGCTTGCTCGTTTATTTCACCTTTTCACAAGAATTTATCCCTGCTTTTTTTGTTACAAATCTATCCTTGCTTTATTCCTCCTTTCAAGGGCATGCTGTCATTATTATTATCATTTTAATTATTTTATGTATTCTTGTGTTGGACACAACTTTGCTTGCACCCATACAACCGATAAGAGTTCTAAGTGGGCCCATGGGCCATGAGACTGCGTGAGCCACAAAGCAAATAGACTATTAAACAAGGTTAATTTCATCTAGTATTTAATTACATACCTTTCACATGTACAATTTTTAACTTTCAGTCTACATCTACAAATCTCATTTGATGCATTCCACAATCAAAATTTTCAATGGAAGACAACAAGTTTCCCATTCAGTCCATTGGACCGAGCGTTTACTAGTTTTAGTAAACATTTCATGGGCTACAATATGAAAATCACATCAGTTGGATGATCTAATCCATTCATATGTGAGACTTTTGTATATTTATTTATTGCCAAACCATGGATGGGATAGTTAGGATTTTCTGATAAAATTAATTTTTTAGAATTGTAAGCAATAGATGATGGGCCTAACAAATGAATGGCTTCCTGCTGAATAGGACTACTTTCGCCATAAATTATGTTGATTGTCCACTAAATAGTTATTGTTCGAATGGTATGAATCTTCTTATTAGAGGGATTTTTGTAATGGTGGACTAAGAAATGTGTTTTGGACCTAAGGTACAACCCATAGCTTAGTTAGATCAGCCAAGTGTCCCCTTGCAAGTAAAAAAACTACATGTTATGGTGCCTTGAGAGCAGATGATCATTTCCACGCATCGTTTTGGCATCACAAAAGTCCAATACCACATAGTAACTTCTTACACACTATGTATATAGATATCGAAAGGTGAAAAAACTCTATGTACATGATGATTGAAAAATAAAAACATAAAAACATAAAAATATACATAAAACACCACTCTTTCTCATCTGAATGTTTGCTTAGACCGTTGGAAAGAAAAAAAAAACCACCAGTTAGGTAGGGTACATTGGTTAGATCATCCAACTCATAAATTAGGTTATCATGTTGATGAGGTGTGCCGAAATTTGAAAACAAAGAGATAACTAAGATTTTTTTTTTTTTTTGGGGGGGTGGGGGGGCAGAAAGGTGGGAGCACACCACCTGTAATTTTACTGATTTGAAAATGGTTCTTTACAACCATTTAGGCAAGTACAAATACAAGAAACAACTGCCATTCATATCATATCATATCATATAGAACAAGCAAAATACACAAAAATACAAAAAAGGAGAAAACAATTATTTCTTTTTCTTCTTGCAAACAGAATCTATATAAACATGTTTACCTAGCTATCTCCGATGCTCTTACCCTCGTTACTATTTAGCAAATACCATGGAAGGAAAAATCAAGAAAAGCATTTTATCCATAACACTATAAGAAAATGGTTTTTTACCAATGAAAGTATTACCAACGAAATTCAGAAATCGTCGGTAAAAATCATTACAGCTTCCTACCACCATCGGATTTGCTTCCCGCCATACACTTTTACCAACGAAATTATGATTTCATCGGTAAAAAGTTTATTGTCGACGAAGATACCTGTCGCTAAAAAATTAAAGCAGAAAATTTGGCTTTTACCGACGAAATGTTTCGTCAGTAAAAGTTTGACTTTTACCGATGAAAATTTTCGTCGGTAAAAGCCATTATTGCCGACGATTATTGCCTGTTGGTAATAATATGTGATTCCCGCCAAGTAAAAGAGAGGACTTTTACCGACGAAAATTTTCGTCAGTAAAAGTCAGTTATTTTAATGACGCTCGATCGGCCCTCATTTCTCTCTCTCTCTCCTCTCTCTCACTCTCTCTCTCCTCTCTCTCTCTCACTCTCTCTCTCTCTCTCTCTCTCGCGGCCCACCCTTCTCACCTCTCCCTCAGCTCTGACCACCAGCTGTCACCGTCACCGGCGGCCCACCCGCCTCAGCCAACCACCTCCCCCCCCCCCCCCCCAGCCGACCACCATCACCCGTAGCCATGCGCCTCCACCGGCCTCCGTACGCCGCCGCCTCCTCCGGTAACCCTCTCCCCCTTCCTTCTTCCTCTATTTCCTCTCTCTCTCTCTCTCTCTCTCTCTCTCTCTCCTAGTTGTTGATTGTGGGGCCCACTGCCAAAATCCAATGCATGTGGATCCCACCATCGTTGTCCAATGCATGTGGGTCCCACCGTTGCTGTCCATTGCATGTGGGTCCCATCATCACTTTCCATCATCCATTGCATGTGGGGTCCGCCTTAGCTGTCCACTATTTGGTGGGGCCCATTGATTTAGTAAATCCTTAATTAGGGATTTCAAAATTAAAGTCCCCTAATTAGGGATTTTGAAATTAAAATCCCTAATTCCTTCCTTAATTAGGGATTTTAAATTTTAAATTCCAAATTTGTGATTTACAAATTAAAAAAAAAATTGAAATACCTAATTGTGGGGCCCACTGTCGCTGTCCACTGCTTGTGGGGCCCGCCGTTGCTGTCCACTGTTTTGGATCAAGCATATATTTGTGCGGAGTAAACTCTGTGGGGCCCACAGTGATTTACGTATTTTATCCACTCCGTCCATCCATCTTAGCAGGAAATTTTAGGTATGGTGCCCAAAAATGTCAAAATCTAAAGTGGACCACACCACAAGTGTGAACTGAATGTCTATCATTGAAAAATTCTTGGAGGACACAGAAGTTTTGGATCAAGCTGATATTTGTGTTTTCCCCTCATCCATATCCATGTGATCTTATGAGCAGGTTGGATGACAAATAAAGATCACTGTAGGGCCTGGGAATGGTGGAAATCATTATTCCCACTGTTTCCCACGGCATGGTCCACTTGAGATTTGGATATGCTTAAATTTTGGGCTCAACCACTAAAATGAGGTGGAAAAACATAAGGACGGAATAGATAAATCACATACATTCTAGGTGGGCCCAACTGAGTTTACTCTACACAATAAGAGCCTCCGCAAGCAATCTGATTCCCATGGTGGGCCCCATACATACTTGTTTGTTCACAAAATAGTCATTAGGTATTTGATTAGACTTGATTCATGGTGTTGATGATTCTGTCATTTTCATGTGCTTGTGTATCTAGAATTGATGGAGCAAACCCGGATGTGCGTCGGAGCTACCCGTGGTTGATTTATGTGGATGTATGTTGTGGATGTATTTGGCTTATTATTAATAGTTATTTTTTGTCCACAAATGGTAGTATAACAGAATTAGTTAGCCCATTTGGAGATTTCTATATTGCCGAGCATAAATAAAGTGTGTTTTGGAGGTATAGAAATCTGCCAAATTGTCCTGTTGGACAGTCCAAGGTTGGATAGATTGGAATGTTCTCGTTGTTTGTCATTTACATGCTCTGTCATTAGTTTTGTGCGGAAATTCTCCTATTCTCTCTGGATATGTTTCTTATGTTTATTTCCATTGTCAATTTAATTCACACAATGCGTGGATAGTTGACGTGGAAATGAAATGTAAGATAAATATATCTGGAGAGATAGGGGGAGATGCTGTTGAAATTTAGGCTTGGGTATTTAAATGGAAATAATGATAGCATTTCAATCTATCCATCCTTAGATGGGCGACTGATTTTATTATATTATCATTTGGTGGCAAATTAGATGACGAACATGATACTTGTGATTAAGAGTAGTTGATTGATATTGATGTTGAGCAGGGGTCCTTGGAAGGTGGGAACCGCTGTTGTGACCATGTTGAAGCTATCCTATTCCTATGGACAGCAATATAGGTGGCCTGGCCATTTGGACAGGCCCATGTTTATGTATTAGCTCAAAATTAATGGAGCAGACCCGGATGTGAGTCGAAGCTATCCAGGTGTTGAGCGGGGGTCCCTGTAAGGTGGGAACCGCTGTTGTGACCATGTTGAAGCTGTCCATTTCCTATAGACAGCAATATGGGCGGCCTGACATTTGGACAGGCCCGTGTTTATGTATTAGCTCGAAATTGATGGAGCAGACACGGATGTGCGTCGAAGCTATCCGGATGTTGAGCGGGGGTCCCTAGAAGGTGGGAACTGGTGTTATGACCATGATGAAGCTGTCCATTTCCAATGGACAGCAATATGGGTGACTTGGCCATTTGGACAGGCCCGCTTTGTGTGGAGCAGACCCGGATGTGAGTCAGAGCTATCCGTGAGTTGGTTGAGTCTCCAAGACCTACACCTCAAACCGTAAACCTAAAACTAAAACCTATAAGCTACGGCTAAACCTAAACCTAAACTCAATTCTCCTAACCTAAACCTAGACCCAAACTCGCAAACCTAACCCTAAACCCGATCCCGAACCCGAAACTCTAAACCAATGCCTAAACCGAATCCTAAACTCAAATCACCTAACCTAAACCTACACATATTCCTAAATCCATTCACCTAACCTAAACTTAGACCCAAACACGAAAACCTAACCCTAAACCCGATCCCGAACCCGGTATTCTAAACTTACGCCTAAACCTAATCCAAAACTCAAATCACCTAACCTGAACCAACACCTATTCATAAATCCACATCTCTAAACTAAATCTAGACCTAAACTCGAAAACCTAACCCTAAACCCGATCCCGAACCCAAAACTCTAAACCTATGCCTAAACCTAATCCTAATCTCAAATCACCTAACATAAACCTACACCTATTCCTAAATCCACAACTCTAAATTAAACCTAACCCTAAACCCGATCCGAACCCGAAATTCTAAACCTATGCCTAAACCTAATCCTAAACTCAAATTACCTTACCTAAACCTACACCTATTCCTAAATCCATTCACCTAACCTAAACTTAGACCCAAACATGAAAACCTAACCCTAAACCCGATCCCGAACACGAAATTCTCAACCTATGCCTAAACCTAATCCTAAACTCAAATCACCTAACATAAACCTACACCTATTCCTAAATCCATTCACCAAACCTAAACTTAGACCCAAACACGAAAACTTAACCCTAAACCCGATCCCGAACCCGAAATTCTAAACCTATGCCTAAACCTAATCCTAAACTCAAATCACCTAACCTAAACCTACACCTATTCCTAAATCCACATCTCTAAACTAAACCTAGACCCAAACTCGAAAACCTAACCCTAAACCCGATCCCGAACCCGAAACTCTAAACCTATTGCAAAACCTAATCATAATCTCAAATCACCTAAAATAAACCTACACTTCTTCCTAAATCCACACCTCTAAACTAAACCTAGACCCAAACTCGCAAACCTAACCCTAAACCTGATCCCGAACCCGAAATTCTAAGCCTATGCCAAAACCTAATCCTAAACTCAAAACACCTAACCTAAACCTACACCTATTCCTAAATCCATTCACCTAACCTAATCTTAGACCCAAATATGAAAACCTAACCCTAAACCCGATCCCGAACACGAAATTCTCAACCTAAGCCTAAACCTAATCCTAAACTCAAATCACCTAACCAAAACCTACACCTACTCCTAAATCCATTCACCTAACCTAAACTTAGACCCAAACACAAAAACCTAACCCTAAACCCGATCCCGAACTCGAAATTCTCAACCTATGCCTAAACCTAATCCTAAACTCAAATCACCTAACCTAAACCTACACCTATTCCTAAATCCATTCACCTAACCTAAACTTAGACCTATACATGAAAACCTAACCCTAAACCCAATCCCAAACCCGAAATTCTAAACCTATACCTAAAGCTAATCGCAAACTCAAATCACCTAACCTAAAGCTACACCTATTCCTAAATCCACATCTCTAAACTAAACCTTGACCCAAACTCGAAAACATAATCGTAAACCCGATCCCGAACCCGAAACTCTAAACCTATGCCTAAACCTAATCCGAATCTCAAATCACCTAACCTAAACCTACACATATTCCTAAATCTGCAACTCTAAACTAAACCTAGACCCAAACTCGCAAACCTAACCCTAAACCCGATCCCGAACCTGAAATTCTAAACCTATGCCTAAACCTATTCCTAAACTCAAATCACCTAACCTAAACCTACACCTATTCCTAGTTTCATTCACTTAACCTAAACTTAGACCTAAACACAAAAAGCTAACCCTAAACCCGATCTCGAACCCGAAATTCTCAACCTATGCCTAAACCTAATCCTAAACTCAAATCACCTAATCTAAACCTACACCTTTTCTTAAATCCATTCACTTAACCTAAACTTAGACCCAAAAATGAAAACCTAACCCTCAACCCGATCCCGAACCTGAAATTCTAAACTTATGCCTAAACCTATTCCTAAACTCAAATCACCTAACCTAAACCTACACGTATTCCCAAATCCATTCACCTAACCTAAACTTAGACCCAACCATGAAAACCTAACCCTAAACGCGATTCCGAACCCGAAATTTTCAACCTATGCCTAAACCTAATCCTAAACTCAAATCAAGTAACCTAAACCTACTCCTATTCTTAAATCCATTCACCTAACCTAAACTTAGACCCAAACATGAAAACCTAACCCTAAACCCGATCCCGAACCCGAAATTCTCAACCTATGCCTAAACCTAATCCTAAACTCAAATCACCTATCCTAAACCTACACCTATTCCTAAATCAACAACTCTAAACTAAACCTAGACCCAAACTCGCAAACCTAACCCTAAACCCGATCCCGAACTCGAAATTCTCAACCTATGCCTAAACCTAATCCTAAACTCAAATCACCTAACCTAAACCTACACCTATTCCTAAATCCATTCACCTAACCTAAAGTTAGACCCAAACACAAAAACCTAACCGTAAACCCAATCCCGAACCCACAATTCTCAACCTATGCCTAAACCTAATCATAAACTCAAATCACCTAACCTAAACCTACACCTATTACTAAATCCACAGCTCTTGTTAGAACTAGAAAACGCTCGGACACAGTTTTCTGGTGTTTTGTTGTTCTGGGGTTCTGAATAATAGAAACATTCGTAGACAATCACAAGCATTCACAAAAGTACGCAAGAGAAAAGATATCTTAAGGCGAATTTTATTCCAGAGATTCTGAGATCTTGTACATTCCAGGCCATGATCTGGCACGAGCCCTTAATTACATCGAATGGATCGATCACCCTTGATTAAAAGGCAAAAGAACATGTATACGCCTCAGAGACAAATAAAATAAAGCAAATAAGGAAGCAAAAATATAAATCATGCACGCCACAAAGAACACAGATTTTTACGTGGAAACCCTTGCGGGAGAAAACCATGGCACAAAGCGACAAAACTCCACTATGAATAGCAATTGTACATTGGGTGGAGTATTCAGGAAAAGCCCAAATCGATGGGCAAAAGGCTAAGTAATCAGGGACTATGGCCTTAGAGTTCATGGTCGTAGAGACCTGTATTTTGTGTGGTCGAAGAGACCTGTATTTGTATGGTCGCGGAGACCTGTATTTGTTGTGTTTTGTTATGGACTGATCCATCTTTGTACGAGTCGGATGTCTATGTCCCATGTTTTGACCGGAGATCCGGGCTGAGACTATCAGGACTTTTAACCGAGGGGTGCGACTCTGGGCCTGCGCCTGTCATTTGTGACGGGTGACCGCGCGAAGACCGATCTGCAGTAGTATGTACCTGAGCAGCTCAACCAGCAGATGCCGTTTGGATGTGTAGGGTATTGACTGTTCTTGAAGTGTCAGTCTTTAACAAATTATGTGTGGCAGTTTAGAACTCTCCTAGTATGGTTTATCGTGTTAACCATAGTCCCCTTTGCTTAGTCCGGACCTGAATCCGGGTCATATTATGATAGTACATGTAATGATGATGTTAACGTCAAAAATTGGCTAACAGATGTTGGTCAGAGTCCAACTTTCATTCTTCGTCGTCTGACCTCCAATCGGAGATGAATGGTGTAGATTGGGGAACCTGCAATCACCAAGAAAGGTTAGGACCACCGCCGGTTGGCCCGGCTTATGGCCCTCCGATGGCAAAGTCAGTATGGTTACTGTGATAATAAGATGAAGTGTGAAATGTAGGCTTAGAGATTGTGTACCTTTATCATCTGTGGGGTCATCTATTTATGCAGATCTGGGTGATCCAGTCTGTTACGTAAGCCGTTAAGATCACTGCTGATTTCAGGGGATTAGGCACTTATCCTGTTAATCCTTAGATAAGGGGATAGCCTAACCACTTTATACGTCTAACTGATTACGTCACTTGATGTAGATCTCCCATGGTTCGGAGCTACAAATAGAAACAAGCCAAAATTGGCCTATATAGGCTGCTGGTACTATGAGCTGAAGGACGTCCTCTCCAGAGACCAGAGACCAGAGACCAGGGCTGCTCACATGACGGAAGCTGCTCATATCAAGAGTGCTCACATGGTGAAGATGCAACCCCTTTCGTCGAGCGTGAGGCGGGCTGGTCGCATTTTGGAGATGCGAGCCCTTTCTTCGAGCACGAGCCAGGCTGGTCGTATTTGGGAGATGCGACCCCTTTCGTCGAGCACGAGCCGGGCTAGTCAGATTTTGGAGATGCAACCCCTTTCTTCGAGCATGAGCCGGGCTGGTCGTATTTTGGAGATGCGACCACGATTCCTCACTTCTCTTTAAAGCCAAATTTGTCTACAACAATGATACATTAGTATGATTCTAGGCACTGGCGGCCTCTTTTGGAGAAGTTACTTCATTCATCTCGTTGGATCGGATTGGACTCTGAAAGCTTGTATTCTACTCATTCGGTAGCCCGGATGAGTTATTTGACTGCTCCATTGCGTCCGGAACGCTCGAAATACTCGAAATAGGCCCAAACAGGGCTCAAAAACATCATAAAATGAAGATTTGAAGGTGATGAAATGAACATTCAAAGTGCTAATTTTGATGATCCGCTGGCCTGATTTTATTGATGCGCTGGGGGCTAGTGTGTCCAAAAATGATTGTTGCTTTGGAATGTTTACATTTCTGATCCGCTGGGGTATTTTAGTGATGCACTGGGGTATTTTAGTGACGCGATGGGGCCAGTGCGTCAATAAAATAGGCTTGGTGCAACGTATTTCACGACGCGCTACTACACTTGTACATTTTTAAGTTCTCCACCAGACCTGTTGCTGTCGGAAGTGGGATTTTCGGTGATCGGCAAAGGGATTCCGACAACCTCAAAAACAAATCTCTCTCCTTCTCTGGATCCGTCTGAATGAAGTGAAAGGGGGGGGGGGGGGGTATTTATACCTGAAGTCGGCCAATAGGAGACTCGGTAAAGCTGCTTGCAGGATCAGTACGTCGGCTCGAAGACTCGGTAATTGTGCCGTATATATCTAATATGCGAGACGCGAGCAGATGATCTCGAGAGTCGAATAAAGCTGCTCGCAGGATCACGACGATGTGATGATATACGATCACCGCTATTTTGACTATAACACTGAATTTCATGATGTGCTGGACAATGAATTTTCTCTATGCGCCGACGTACTCGTGGTTTGCAAAATTGGGTTTTGCGAAACGGAGGGCTTGTGGGGCCCGCTTTGCGATGGATGTCGATGCACTGGCTCTATTTCTTCATGGTTGAGGTAACCCTCCCAAATTTGGGGGTTCTGATCACGATGACCGGTGGGGTCCACCACTGGCTCATTTTTTCATTTTTGGTCTAGTGTGATGTGTGTGGTGATTTTCGCCGCGATTTCTGATGCACTGGCCCTAAATCTAATCAGGTGATGATTTGGGCACTCATAATCATTGTTTCGAAGATCCCAACTTTTGGGACCCTAACAGCTCTAAACCAAACCTGACTCTAATCTTTCCATTGTAGATATGGATAAGAGTTGGATGCGAGCTAAGAATCGGTTTGGCTCAGAGTATAAACAAGGTGTTAAGGAGTTCATGGAATTTAAGCGATATCGGGCAGATTCAAGTAATAGAATTAGGTGCCCATACCGAAAATGCAAGAACATGATTCACAAGACTTTAGACAAAGTAGAAGATGATTTGTTCGTAGTTGGAATTGACCAGGGTTACACTTGGTGGATTCATCATGGTGAGGACTTCCACAAAGAGTTGAGGCCACTGAAGTCCTTGCTGACCCAATTGTGCCTAATGGGGGGGATGAAGACGTTGACAAAATGCAAGACATCATAGGGGATGTGTTGCAGATACTGATTTTGCAGCGACAAGTAGTAGCCAGGATATTCCTCCTATGGGTGATGCCGAATCAGAAAAGTTTAATAGGTTGTTGAGGGATGCGCAACATCCACTCTATCCAGGGTGTCGAAACTTCTCCAAGTTGAATTTTCTTACAAGTTTACTTCATTTAAAGACAATAAATCGTTGGAATAGCAAATCGTTAGACATGTTACTTGGCTTGTTGAAAGAAGTATTACCTGAAGGTGAGACATTACCTAAGTATCATTACGAGGCAAAATCCTTAATGCGAGACTTGGGCCTTGGTTACATCCTCATACATGCATGTATAAATGATTATGTATTGTATTGGAAAGAATATGAAAATGTTAAAGAGTGTCCATAATGTGGAGAGTCTAGGTGGAAATATGACGAAGCCAAGCATAAGAAAATTCCGCAAAAGGTGTTAAGGTACTTTCCATTGAAACCCAGATTACAAAGATTGTTTATGTCGAGCAAGACGGCTGAAGATATGAGGTGGCATAAGGAGAAATGCGTTCATGATGATAATACATTGAGGCATCCCGCTGACTCTGAAGCCTGGCAACATTTTGATAAGCAATATGACTGGTTTGTAGAGGATTCTCGCAATGTTCGGCTAGGTCTTGCAAGTGATGGTTTTAATCCATTTGGTAATATGAGTAGCTCGTACAGTATGTGGCCAGTGATACTTATGCCCTACAATTTACCTCCTTGGTTGTGTATAAAGGAATCATTTTTTATAATGTCGTTGCTTATTCCTGGACCCAAGTCACTGGGGAATGACATTGATGTGTATTTGCGACCGTTAGTAGATGAGTTAAACGAGTTGTGGAGTCAAGGTGTCCAGACGTATGACACTTTTGCAAAACAGACATTTCGATTGCATACAGCGGTCTTGCGGACAATAAATGACTTCCCTGCATATGAGAATTTTTCTGGGTGGAGCACGAAGGGAAAGTTGGCTTGTCCTACATGTAGTACTGAGACTTATTCATTGTTATTGAAGCATGGTAAAAAAACGTGTTATATGGACCATCGTCGCTTCCTTTCGAGGGATCATAGTCGGCGCAGGAAGACGATGATCTTTGATGGCAAACAAGATCATAGGCCACCACCGAAAGAACTATCTGGAGAAGATGTGTAACAACAATTGAGTAACATTGAAGAAGTTAGATTTGGTAAGGCACCGCACTTGAAGAAGAGAAAACGTACAGTATTGGAGTATAACTGGAGGAAGAAGAGCATTTTTTTTAGTTGCCCTATTAGAGTCATCTAAAATTGTGACACAACTTGGATGTCATGCATATTGAGAAGAATATATGTGACAATGTCTTTGGAACATTGATGAACATAGAGAAGAAAACAAAAGACAGTTTTAAGGCTCGATTGGATCTACAAACAAAGGGTTTAAGGAAAAAGTTGCACTTGCAACCACATGAAAATTCATATACCATACTAGCAGCCTGCTACACATTGACAAAACTAGAGAAAAAACGTTTATGTGAATGGTTGAGATCAGTGAAGTTTCCCGATGGGTATGCATCGAATATCTCTCGGCGCATAAAACGGACTGTAAGGTAACAGGAATGAAAGTCATGACTGTCACGTCCTTCTGCGATGTCTACTACCGGTTGCGATTCGTGGATTCCTTAGCAAGGATGTCAGTGCTACGTTGATTGAGTTGGGGATATTCTTTAAGGATTTGTGTTTGAAATCTTTAAATGTAGAGGTTATTAAACGACTGGAGAATGATATTTTTGTAATCCTTTGTAAACTTGAAAGAATATTTTCACCTGCATTTTTCGATGTCATGGTACACCTAGCGATTCACTTACCGCACGAAGTGAAGCTTGCAGGCCCAGTACAATATCGTTAGATGTATCAGATCGAAAGGTGATAGAACAATGATCATAAATTTTTATTCATTCCATAAACTACGTATATCCATGTTTTCATGTCCTAAATATAGTGATTTTGTGTACAGATACATTCACACATTCAAACGATATGTGAGGAATAAGGCACGTCCAGAGGGATCCATTGTTGAGGCGAACATTGATAATGAGTGCCTGACATTTTGCTCCATGTATCTTCGTGGCAAAAAGACTAGATTCAACCGAGAAGATCAGAATACCAATGAAGGGCAGGAGCATGAACAAGGACTCATATCTGTATTCGCACATAACGTCCGTCCTTTCACTACCAAAAAAATGACTTTTCCCGACGGCCCCGCCTTTTTTTTCCGACGGCTCTGAGCCGTCGGAATTTCCGACGGTCTAAAACCGTCGGCTAAAGTCTATCGGCCGTCGGTAAAAACTACCCAAAAACCGACGGTCCCGCCCTTTTTTTCCGACGGCTCTTAGCCGTCGGAATCTCCAACGGTCTGGAACCGTCGGAAAATGAAAATATGCTTATTTTCATAATTTAATGAAACGAACCCACCCTATTATCCTTACATTGGGGCCCACCTACATGATTTAATGTATATCCATGCCGCCCATCAATTTTAAAAACTCATTTTAGAGTTTTACCCCAAAGAAGGAGGCAGGTCGAAAGCTCAAGTGGACCACACCATATGGAGCCATATCCAAGTCGTCAATTGTTGATTTTAGTGTTGCTCACTTGGACCTTCAATCTGCCTCATTTTTTGGACCATGCCCTAAAATGATATGTAAAAAGGGTTGGACAGCATGGATGAATCACATACAACACCTTGGACCCCATGATCCCCTATTTGGATCGTCTGTTTCTAGTACCCCAATCATCACTCGAATTGGGGTGTGAATTAGCTTGGTGTTATACCCATATATGCATGTAACAGATTAGTGGATGTTACCCCTACCATGGGGCCCACATTGATGTTTTTTTATTTATCCACACCATCCATCCGTTTTCTTTAAACCATTTTAAGATGTGATGGCCAAAATTTATAGAGAGATTAATCTCAAGTGGATCAGTACCACATGAAATGTTGATTCGAGTGCCTCACCATTAAAATTTCCAAAGGCTGGCCTATTATAACGTTTCCTTGATGTTTATTTGTAATCCAACCTATTGATAAATGTCAAGAAGATCTGTATGTGAAGGAAAATTAGAAAGATAATATTGATCCAAAGCTTTTGTGGCCCACAACAATGTTTTTAATGGTGATTCATCACTCTTTCTAGTGGTATGGTCCACCTGAGATAGGGCTCTCAATGGAGCGGGTCAGATCCGAGATCCGATTCGCTCTGAATCCATATAATGCGGATTTGGATCTTAAAATAGGTCCGATTAGTTAAATGGACCGGATATGGATCTTAAAATAGGTCCGATTAATACTTAAATGGAGCGGATATGGATTCACGAGAACATATCTGAGTTAGATCCGAATCCGATTAAGATTCGACTCATTGTCACCTTACTGTATATGTTATATTCTTGCTGACCATCCGTTTTACAAATTTCTTTAGGCCATTTGGACCATGCCATAGTAAATAGTGGGATTTGCATCATTTTTCTACTAAATTAAATATATTATATTATATATATATTTTATATCATATATTTTTTTGGATTTGTAATGGGGGTGCATTCGGACCTAGATCCGACTCGAATCCGATGGTTATATGGATTTTGGATCGGAAATGGATCTAACAATTTATAAATGGATCGGATATGGATATCACCTTTTAGATCCGAGTTAGATCCAAATCCGATCCGAATCCGTCTACAGATATACGGACTTGGAGCCGGATCCAACTGGATCCGATCCAGATCCGACCCATTGAGAGCCCTAACCTGAGATTTGGATCTTCTTATAATTTTGGATCGATTCCTAAAATGAGATGAAAAAATAGATGGATGGAATGGATATACAGAAAAAAAAAAAATCAAGGTAGGCCGCACACGGTAAAGGTAACACCTACTAAGTTGTTATCTTCTAATTCACCTACAACAAATTGTAGGTGTTAACGGCATGCGGTAAAAGAACACCATCAATTACCTATTTTTATGGCGTGCACAATCTAGCATTGTTAAAGATCCACTTTATAATGGCATTTACTAATTGAACGTCGTTAAAACACATTGTTGAATATCTTATACGATGATTAATTTGCATATCGTCTTCGACCTTGCCACTACTGTAGCAGGTACTGATCGGTGCTTGTGGGGCCCACCGTGAATTGTGATCTTTATCCATTAAACATGCCTTAAACATTATAGGGCCCTAGGACGTTTTTAATGGACAGTGGACATTCAATCACTATTGTTTTCTTGTGTTGTGGTCCACCTGAGATTTAGATATGGCTCATTTATAGGATGAAGTCTTGCTATAATTAATCTTGAGAAATGAATGAACAACATGGATAAATTAAACACAATAATCGTGGTGTTGATTGAAGGTCCACCATTAAAAACTTGCCAGGGCCCACCGTGATGTTTATTTGCCATCCAACCTGTTGATAAGGTTACACAGACCTTGATGAAGTGAAAACACAAATTAATATCAGCTTGATCCAAAACTACTAGCCTCCAGGAAGTTTTCAATGGTGAGAATTCAATTCCCACTTTTTCATGTGGTGTGGTCCACCTGAGATTTGGATCTGCCTCATTTTTTGGCCTGTGCACTAAAATGAGGTGGAAAAATGGATGGACAGCGTGGATAAAACACATACATCATGGTGGAGCCCACACAGCTTTGACACGGGCGCGACTTGGGTGAGACCCCGGAACCAGCTATGTGGGTGGGACCCTGACCGTAGGAGTCCACCTCTATATATGAATTGTATATCCATGCTGTTCATCTTCTTTTTCGGCTTATTTTATGCAATGGTACCAAAAATAAAGCAGATGCAAATTTCGGGTGGAGCACACCATAAGAAAAACTGGTTAATGACCATTAGAAACCTTTTGTGGGCAACAAAAGTTTTCTATCAACCTGATATTTATTTTTTCCTTTCATCCTTGCCTACATGACCTAATCAACAGATTGGATGGTCAATAAACATTACAGAGGACTCCAGGAAGTTTTTAATGGTAACAGTTCAATGAGCGCTGCGTCCTGTGGTGTGGTCCACCTAAAAATTTCATGTGCTTCATTTTTGGGACTTAGGCCTAAAATAATATGAAGAAACAGATGGACAGCATGGATATACAAGGAATACATCGAGGTGGACCCTAGGTTTAGGGTCCCACCCACGTCGCTGGTTCCGGGGTCTCACCCAAGTCGCGCCCCTTTGACACAAGCCACCTGGCTGGTGTGGGGTCACTAGCCAATCCACGTTCACTGGACATTATGAATGGTATGGATGGCATATGATCCCGTTCGTTTTTTGTCTCAACGCCTAAAATGAGCTCAGAAAATAGTTGGACGGCGTAGATTTCTCATAAACATCATGGTGGGCCTCACCCACATTCCGCGCGCCAATACCATTTTTTGGTGGGCGCGACTTGGGTGAGACCCCGGAACCAGCTATGTGGGTGAGACCCTTAACATAGGGCCCAGCTCTATGTATTAATTGTATATCCATACCGTTCATCTTCTTTTAATGATTATTTTATGTCATAGAAGATGGGGGTGAAGTATTGACTTCACTTGCTAGCCTCTTGTTCAAACCTGTGCTGGACTTCAAAGACTGTTCATTATTTGAAATTGAATCCCTCTTGTTGTAACCATTTTGCTGAAACTTAGCAGACAAAGGTTTCTCATCATCTACGGCATGTGAGGTTTTAGTAGATGCACCAAAACCGGACTTTGATAACTTAGAAGATAGGGGTTTCTCATCTCCTGAATCATCAGCAGATTTATTAATGCTGATTTTTGTCTTTCTTGGAATGGATGAACTAGGAATAGATGAATTGTGATCCCTTGAAACATGGGAGCCGATTGCTTTTTTGACCTGCTACAGGCATTCGAGAGCTCAATGGTACATTATCATCAGAATCTTCATCAGGATCAACAGCAGATTTAACAGCAGACTTATCCAGAGGCTTCTTTTCCTTATTATAAGCTGCTGAGTCCCGTACTGATGAATGTTTGGGCCGATCAGGTACTGAAGCTTTTGAATTAGCAACAGTAGACCTTTCTGCTGATACCTTCGCAGGTAAAACCACCTTAGTTTTTAGTGAATTGGAGTTTGGACGATCAGAAGCACGTGCATCAGAAACAGGCCTTCCTGAAGATCCATCATGCCTTTGAGATGATCTTATCTCACGCATTTACTTTTTCTGTGGACCATCTTACAAAACCTCTATTACGGCTGTCAATGATCCCAGTCCTAGCCTAGCGAAATAAAAAATTTGAATAGGCTTGGCTTGTATAGCTCAAAATTCTGGTCGGAACCAATCTCAGGTCTTGCCCATTGACAGCTTGACACTTTATAATCTTAACTCTTTTCACTTAAAAATCCTAAATCTAGCTTTACCTGTTCTTCTTATAGTCTCCTTCTATCCATTTGCTGAAAAACAATTACTAGAGTAATGCTTACAAATCTACTAGTAATACGAAATCATTGACAACAAAGGCATGTTTTTTTCTTATTTCTTCATTATGTGATGAATTATGCAATAGGTAACTATGGCACCCACATCAAAGATTCAGGAATGCTAGCCGGCAACCTTGTTGGGTACATGCCCTGACCTAGTACATACATATGAAAATAACGAATATATTTGGATTACCGCACGTTTCCAAATTCCAATATAATATTAGTGGCCAAACCAATGAGTGGATATGCCGGAACGTGGGCCAGGGCAGTTGTGTTTACTCCAAATTTTTTGTCCAAAACGTTTTAAAGTAAAACTGTACTGTAACCAAAAGTATCCATCTTCATTTTTGAGTGTTTCCTTTTCTTATGGTGACATTTTCAACTACATTTTTCAGTGTTGACACTGAATGAGTTTTGAACTTTTTTTTGTACTGTGTTGCTGTATGTCGAATTGATAAGT
This sequence comes from Liriodendron chinense, assembly GCA_003013855.2. NCBI lineage: Eukaryota > Viridiplantae > Streptophyta > Magnoliopsida > Magnoliales > Magnoliaceae > Liriodendron > Liriodendron chinense. The sequence continues at coordinate 863,218 of PVNU02002357.1, forward strand.
TTTTTTTTTTTCATTCATTCATTCATTTGGGCCACATTTTATGGGACCTTGTGGCTGAACATTGTGGATCATCACATGAAGGTGCAGGAGTAGTTATTAGGCATAGTTTTTTTTTCTTTTTTTCTTTTTAGATTTTTTTTTTATTTCCCTTTTTTTTATGTTTTATTTTTTTTTCAAAAACAAAAAGGAGGCCAGTGCAATATGTGATCGCATATGTGAACATCAGATGCTGGTATGATGGCATATGCGATTTGACAACATTGGGCACAGATGATCCGAACCTTAGCTTGCATGGTCATATTTTTCTTCAATTGTTGGATCTTGTTAAAGCTTACCTCATAGCAAATAATAGGGTCCTCATTGTTAGAGGATTGGATACGTATATACAGTTGAACATACTAAAGATAGGTGGATTGCTATTAAGATAATTTTCCTTGTATATGTTTGGCATTCCCCATGTAATACCAACAAGCTAATCACAAAGTACCTCTTACATGTTAACATGGTATTAGAGCCATCATTGTCTCATCTTCAACTATCCATCCCTGATCTCACAATTGTTGGATCTGCTGCCTCTGCATTCCAAATAGCACAAATGTTTTTCGACCGACCATATTTGTCACTCAAATCTCTGATTGAGAAACCTCGAACCCATTGTTTTCATCAGCGTACCCAGATTTACATCTCCGAACCTCTATCATCATCCTTCTCTAGCTGACTTTGTGTTTATCCTCTCTAGTGTTTGTAGTATCGGTATCATTACATGTATCACTGGCTGGGGATATAGAAACATGTATTGATAATTTGATATCGCCGTAATAATCGCTGATACCCTGAAATGTATCGTCGGCTGAGGAAAAGATTAGGAAAACACGGGGAAACTGGTGGAATTTCTCAATGAAACTTGAGGAGATGCTAAAATACACATTTGCATATTTAGGATTCAAAAAAAAAAATGCATACATAGTAAGTTTCTCTTTAATTGAGGGTCTAAAAGCATGCAATGCCGACTCAGGGAAACATTGGAGAAACATGGGGAAAATGGTGGAACTTTTCAATGATACTTCAGGAGATGCCAGAATACACATATTTGCATATTTAAGAATAAAATAATAGTGAAAAGATGCATATTTGCATATTTAGGAATCAAATAATAAGTTTCTCTTTAATGGGGGCCTAAAAGCATGTATTGTTAACTCAGGGCAACATTGGAGAAACATGGGGAAAGATCCAGCTATCCATCCATGCATGCACATACATACATTCAAACACACATGCATGATCCATCCATCCATCCATCCACCTATAGATGCATACATACAATGATAAACACACACACACATGCATGCATGTATGTGCACACATCCATCCATCCAATGAACCAACCAACCATCCGTCCATCTATGCATACATACATACATCCATGCATGCATACATATACACATATACAAACATGCCTTTAATTATACAACCATGCACCCATAAAAATATTGAAATGGGTTTTTTTTTAATAAACAGATTTTTGGCGATATCGATACATCGACGATATTATCGAAATATTGCCGATGCATTCGTGATACAAGCGACACCTAGAATTTACACAGTCGAAAATATTGGCGATATCGGTACACTGGTGATATTGATACATTGGCAATATATTGCCAATACTTGGAATTTCTGATACCATCATGTTATCAGTATCGCCGAGCTGGAGATATCGATAATATCAGGGATAGTATTGATAATGTCGCTGATACTCAGAACAATTATCCTCTCTGACATCCTCCGAGTGCTCTGTCTCATATCTGTGTTCGCACCATCACTTGCAATCAGATCCAACCCATCACTGGTTACAGCATTGTCCCTGCATGTTTATGCTTTCTGATGCCCAACCTGTCTACATCACCGTTGAGACTTCAAACCCATCATGAACACATCGCTTGAACTTGACTTCCTGACCCACCATTTCGGATAGTCTTTGATTTTGACCGCATAGGTCACCATCCGGATCTGAGGCCCTGCCATCGTCGGCTGGATTTAATTTTGAGTCTGCCATCATTGGCCAACATATCTGCACCATACCAACAGCATCATCAGCTAGCAGCAAGGTATTCAGTTACGGTGGCCATAACAGCCACCATTATTGCTCTTATGATATGGGCTGTAATGACTGTTAATGTAGCCTTTTTTCCCCCCATAATGGTCATTACAATGCGTAACTGTTGTCACCATTACTGTTACATAACGCCCGTTACAGCACACCTTGGCGAGCAGTCGTCGATGTTCATCTACTCCACTGCCATCACCGTTCTTTGGGTATAGTCTGATATCTGCCTGCTCCAATTCAGTTTGATCTTGCTCTCTGATCTTCATTTCAGCCTCTCTTATATGTTTTTGGAGAGATTCATGCTTCTCTCATATGCTTTCTGGTGGGAACCGTGTTTCTCTTGTCTGATTTTTGAAAGGATTTTTGTTTCTCTCATTTGCTTTTTGGAGAGATTTTGATTCCTTCTGATTCTGAGGGTTAATGTCAGCACTGTCCACCAATCTGCATCAGATCTGATGTTTGCTGTCGCCAGTAACCATCATCTGTCTGAATTTGCCGAAGGAAACGGATTCGATCACCTGAAATTCATCGGCATTTGTCTCTCTTATTGGTATTTGTTACCTGAAGTTGACCAGTCAGTGGAATTTGAATTCATATGTGATATCTTATATTTGGTTCGCATGTTCTGTTGACTGATCAGATCTCCTGTCTACATGTCAATTTCATGTCTAGGGAGCAGATCTTCAGTTCACCATTTTTCATGGTCATTCTGATCTTCACCCTCGATGTCGTGCCTTTTCGTCTATCTGATTCTGATCACCGTCTTGGATATGTTCTCGTTGCAATCAGCCCTTAGTGCAACTTGGTCACAGTGCCTTCTGCTTCCTATCTAATTGTTGTTTTGCATCTGTTATCCACTGTTGCTGCCCATCATAGCATCACTTCTCGCTGGAAGCCTGCTGCTGAAGATTTTGTGTCACTGTTCTTACTTGCAATGCCTTTCAAACCAACTACTCTTTCTTAGAGCACCTTGAGTTTGAGGGGCTTGTTAGTAGAGGAGGATAGGATAAACATACAGCTGTATATATTAAAGATAGATGATTAAGATTTATCTTGAATGTCAGTTAAGATATTCCCCCTTGTATATATTTTAGTGTTCCCAATGTAATACCAACGAGCTATTCACACTTCACAGTGCAGTCTCTTACATGTTAACACTAATTACCATGAGTAATATGTAGATGTTAACAGGTTTTTCCTTTTGGTGGATCATGTTTCTGCTAAGGGGCTGTTTGGATTGGAGTAAATGGAGGTAAATGGGGGGAATTGGGAGTAAATGGAGGTAAATGGAATTTGAAGTGTGTTTGGGTGGGAGTAAATGCATGGAAATGAAATGAAATGGAAGTAACTGAGCATGTAAATGAGCAAGTATATAGAAGCAGGTATTAAGCTTGTACAAAATAGAAAACATGGACAGTAATTTGCACATGATGCAAATGCAGAAAGAAAGGAAAAGAAAAAGGAAGTTCAATGACAATGAAAGAGCTGTTTTGGTCTTGGCATGGGGGGGACCCTGTTCTAAAGAAAGGAGGATCAGGCACCTTGCTTTATTGGCAGTCTTGTGGTGGATTTGGTTGGAAAGAAACGATAAATGTTTCAGGGACAGGTGTGGCACTTTGGGCTCCACAATCTGAAGGTCTTTTCATTGCTTAGGGAGTGGGGCGCCTGACCCTTGGGGTGGGTTGTTTTTATATTTGTATTTTTCTTTTTCTTCTTTTCCCTTGTTGTGCCTTCTGGCCCTCTTGATAAAGTTATCAATTCTCCAAAAAAAAAAATCGGCACAGTCCTCACCTTAGAAACCAAAGGGGGCACCAACCATGTGTGTGGGGCCCAACAAGGCAACATGTTCCATCTAAACCGCTCACCAGATGAGCCACACTGGGACAAAGGGAGCTCCAACGCTTAAGTCAGCCATACAGCATGAACTTGGAACTTTTAAGTAGAATTTTATATTGTTCCCTATGAGGTGATCCACCCGAATTTGACATCAGCCTAACTTTTACTCTGTACAGCGAACAAGAGGGACCACACCTAACAAACTGACTGGATGTCACACACAAAACACAAGCCCCACAGAGTTTAGCTGTTGTGCCATGACTTCTGAAAAGGTGGTGTGGCATGATTTCTAAGGTGTTGCAAAGATTCTAGTCTCTTCATCAAGGCATTCCATAACAGTAATGGTGGTTGTAATGGCCACCGCTGTTACCATTACGATATTGGTCATAACCGTTATTATGGCCCCCATAACAGCTGTTATGATTTTTTTATTTTTTTTGTGAAAAAAAAAATCCTATTTCAACCCCATTACAGGACCACTATGGGGCTGCTATGACCTCATAATGTGTAACGGTTACCACATAGATTACATAATGGCCATTACAGAACCATCTTAGAATCTCCATCTCTCTCTCTCTCTCCCTCTCCCTCTCTTTCCAGTTTCCATAATTGATCATCATTCTAATCTAAACCTCCTTATTCTTACCTAATCTAATATAAACTCTCACCAACAAACACCATTCTATTCCTTTCAACCACTCAACAATCTCTTAGAATGATTGGAGACTGATACTTGGCCGGAATCATGTAATTAAGAATTTTGAGCTCTGTGATTTCACCCCGATCTATGAGTGGCATCAGAAGGAGAAGGAAAAGAAAAAACAAATGACTACAGAAGTGAGTCAAGCTGCCATCAATCACTTTTTAAAGTAGACTTAGTAAGGGATCCATGCATCTTCATGTGATGAGTTGATTATGACACTGCTTTATTTGGAGTATTAGTTCTTGAATTAGTAATTTAGATTAAAAGCTCAGTGTTAAACTTCTGTTCATCCTATGGCATTTTATCTCAACCTGGGGCAATTGTAAACTATGCCAGTAAGCAAAGTGCAATGTACTTGCACATACCGAGAATTTCACTATGGACATGCAGTCACAACTTTCTTTTCAGGTAAAATGTTCTTAATGTGATCGGTGATTCGTTCTTATTTTTAATTTTATATTCTGTTGTTTCTTTTGTGGCTTTTATAATTCTACAAGAATCCTTCAGTATATAATTCTTTTGTGGCTTTTTTAAAATGTTTCTTTTTTTTTTTCCTTCAAGTCTGAGGAAGTAGTGTGCTTTTGGGTACTTCAAAACGTAAAGCTGCTACGTGTGTGAAGATTTAAGAAAAGATCTTAAACACCCAATCACTTAAGACTGCAGAGCCCCTGACTCTTCCAACAATCCTAGACTGCAGAGCCCCTGATTCTTGTAGTAACGGAAAGGAGCCCACATGCCCCTTTTCAAATGCATCACTACCTACCTCTCTCCCCACTCCACATTCATTTCTCACCATCAGATTACTCCATGAAAGGGACACTGATTGGACGGTGAGGAGCCCACCACCCACCTCAGTGGCGAAATATCATTTGTGGGGCCGTACTCTGTGAGAGGTGGGCCCGGGCGAGTACATACGTGTTTTTTTTTCCGCATTTGTCCCTTGCTAACTTACGTAACCGTTCTGATAGGAGAATATATGTAGTCCAGTTGTAGAGAGGTCATTGGGCTGTCATCTTCTTTCTAGGAAAGTGTCTAATCCAGCGTTAGAACTATGAGAATATTTCACTTATACAATCCCATCCGAGCCATCCAAACAGTGGGCCCCACCATGAAGATGAACTCTCCAAAAATTCCTGTGCATTCCAAACACATTCCTGTGCATATAGCAACTTATATATGTACGAATTGTGTTTATGGTGACATGAACTGTAATTTCTGGTCATGCAACAACTTCACATCTTTCAATAACAGGGGTTTTGTCAAAACATGTAGAATGGTTAAATGCGTAAATGATTAGGAGACGGACATTTGGTTCATTGTTTCTTTAATTCTACTATTACAGATGGATCACCTATTGGACAGCTTGGGTGTGTAGTGACTTTGATCTTGATAGAAAATGGGCCGCCTTTTAAATGCATCCCTGATTAGCCAACCTCAATTGTTTCCTCACCTGTATATATTGTATTTGTATATACTGATTGCTGTGATGACTTTTGTTTTCCACCTATGTAACTACAATCCATACTACAAATTGAGCTAAATTGGGCAGCATGGGACCCATTTCTAAATGTCTACATGACCTATCTCAAATGGTGGGCCTCACTACGATACAGTAGCTACGAATGGAAAATCAAAAGCCAAATTTGATTGCATATGTAGTGCTTGTTGCTTTCTTTCTTTTTTTTTTCGTTTTTTTCATGCAACTTATCAATGGCTCTCTTCTTGTACTTGTGGCAAATTGCACAAGATCAGAGTTGTCAAGTCAGCCATCTTGGACAATTTTAATAAAATGTGCAACTTTTGGATAGTGTCCCACCTGAAGAACAGTTTGGATCACCGGATTGTTGCAATTTGCATCTTACTATTGTGTTGTAATGTCGTTAACACAGATTTGAGAATGATGTCTTTGAAATTCTCCTTAATATGGTTTTTTTTATTCAGATTAAGATTTGTTAATTATGATAGTTTGTGTCAATTGTGAAGCAATGATGAAATCAAATATTCTCAACAGCAAAAGCATACAATTGTAAAATTCTAGAACTGATAACATTTGCTTGAAGGATTTCATTTGGAATTCTCATGGATGTAATATTAAGATTTGAAATTTTTATGCTTTTTATCAAATGCCTCGGAAGAAAAACATCTAACAACAGCATTAGTTTTGTTTTTGAGAGAGAGAGAGAGAGAGATTGAGAGAGAGAGAGAGAGAGAGAGAGAGAGAGAGATTGCTCGTCTTTGATATTCTAGTGGATTTTGATGTTTCAAAATATTAATTGCTGTTTTTTTTTTTCTTCAACTGATGAGCAGAGAAACATGGCATACATCTGTAAGCTAGAGGTATGCATGTACTCAATCAAATAAGACTGAAGTGATCATTACTCGAGATAATATGTGTTATACAAACTAGTTAAAACAAATAAAATTCCCATCACCCTTTGCAAAAGAGAGACGAAGATTTTTTGCTTTGTAATAATCATGTTCTTACTATGGCATATGAATTGCTTTACACCAAATGCTTGTGTACCATTTCAGTAATTGTAAGATATGGTTTGATTGCAGTTATTTATACTGATGTGATGAGTCATTCTCATTCATGTAGACCTCTATAGCATTTACTAGCCTGGCGATTGCAGATGTATCTACTCTTATTGTAAGTTACTTGATCTTATCTCACTCATTGTCTTTTTACAACACTTTTGAGTTGTCACAAACAAGGCACTCTGCAATCTGCATACAGATGTGTAACATATTTAAAATATTAATTGCTTAAATGCTGTATCAACTCTTATGAATCGCTTTAAGTAACTTTTCTAGGTGCACATGTGGCCATGCTTAAATGCTAACGGTTTTTTTTCATATTCTAAAGTAACGCCGACGGTCATAAACCGTCGGCAATTCCGACGGCTAATCACCGTCGAGAATTCCGACGGTGTGGAACCGTCGGAATTTCCGAAGGTTTACGACCGTCGGAATTTCCGACGGCTAATCACCGTCGACAATTCCGACGGTGTCGAGCCGTCGGAATTTCCGACGGCTAATCACCGTCGAAAATTCCGACGGCTCGACACCGTCGGAAGTTCCGACGGTCGAGCGACGGCTCATCGCCGTCGGAAATTCCGACGGCCGACCGACGACTTATAGCCGTCGGAAATTCCGACGGCCCATAACCGTCGGAAAGCAATTGTGACGCCCCCTTTCCCGACGGCCCATCCGACGGCCAAAAGCCGTCGGGAAAGCCATTTGCCGACGGCTTTCGGCCGTCGGGAAAAGTCATTTTTCTGGTAGTGTTAGGATAGCCGACATTTCATGAAATGGACCTTCGGGATCAGGCAAAGGCGCGGTGGTATGTGTTGCATAACTGTGAAGAAATAGAGTCGTACTTAGAGTAAGTCTTCAATCGATAATTATATATCTACATACTATGATCTTAAAATTTCTTGCTGACAACGTGCCAATTGTGTATAGCGAACACATCGAGGAGATGAAGTCCTAATACCCCACAAATTATGATCGAATGCATCAGGATCAATTTCCATAATGGTTCACAAAATGTTTAAGATTAATTTACCTTCTATCTCACCATACTTACAATATTGTTGTATTGCACAATATTTACACGTAATCTCAAATCCATAAACATTTATATTCTGTACGTGATGATAAATGAAGATGTTGGGCACTAGCAACTCTGTAGATGCGTCTGATGCACTCTATTCATTGGCGTGTGACCCTGATAGACGTGTATCTAGATATACAGGTTGTATTGTAAATGGGATTCGGTTCCACACTGAAGAGGGTGAGAAATATAGGACCACACAAAATAGTGAGGTGGTTGTGAAGGGAACGCATGAGGAGGTAGAAATTGATTTTTATGGCATTTTGACGGATATTATTGAGCTGAGTTATTGTATGAGAAAGCGGGTGTACTTATTTAAATGCGATTGGTGGGACATTGGAAATAAGAAGTTAGGAATACAGACTGACTACTTCGCGAGCGTAAATTTATCTCAGAAATGGTATAAAGATGACCCATTTATCATAGCCGGCCAAGCCGAACAAGTATTCTACCTCGCTAACACCAAGTTAGGCAGCTCTTGGCACGTGGTGCGGAAAATAAAGCCCAGGAACATATTTGATGTTCCCGAACTAGACGTTGAAGATAGCAATGAAGGGAGAAATGGAACGTCATCAGTTGAACAAGCATATCAAGAAGACATGCCATCTTGGGATAGAGGGAATGATCCAAATGTTAATATTGATGTAGTGCAATTGAATAGAGATGATGTGTCACCTGATCATGTTGATGCCTCAATCATAAATGACATTGTTAGAGATGATAGCGCTTTCATTGATGACGATGTTGCAGACGATGAAGAGGAAATACTGATCAGTAATAGTGATGGTGAAGAAGAAAGAGTCCTAAGTGATAATGATTCAGACGACGATTATTAAATGTATACAAGATTTACATGTCATTTTCAATTCGATTAATTTGATTATTACATGTATACATGTTTTACACGTCATGATTTATTCCCTAAATTGACTTGTATATAATCCATATTTACAATTAGGTCACTTTCTAATCATGTCCTCCACAAACTGAAGTGTAGCGGAAGCACGCAGCATACTTCATCAGCTGTTGCGGATGGACTTTCCGGCCCTATATTCTTCTGGTAGGGCCAGAGAGATACCCGGTCTGGTCAACAAATGTAGGGACGAAGACGATGACTCAGATTGAAAGATTATACAATCTCAAAGAAATTTCGGACCTGATAGAGGAATATAACTGCGGGAAACTTCATCTGGAAGATGCGATATTATCACTTGCATATATGAACGGAGTCTTGAGAGATCAGATTTCTCCTATTATGACTGGCATGTTGGCTGTAACAATGTCGAGTGCTTCATACATCTTGACATATATATTTGCAACGTACGATAACTTACGCAGGGAGTATTTCAAATAGTTGATCCGAAGTTGATTTGTATTACAATGAAATATATGTATTTAATATAGAATGACAATGTGTAATGGATTTTTCAACTTTTATATTCTGTTTACAATTTTATTGTATTCTGCTTGCATTATAGTGTAAAGGTCTAATCATATTTTTATCATCTCTCTAAGCATAAGCACAAATTCATTCTACCATGAACACTACTTGAACTGTAAAGTTTAATGTGTTTATTATATTAATGTTCATAAACTTGTATTGACATTGTTTAAATTTATAAGTTTGTATTTCAGACATATTCAGTCATGCAACCAGGTGGGAGATCAGGTCGTTTGCGCACTAGATCTACCCCTTCTACCCGTGATGTGACGCAGACAGCATCGACGTCGCACGGTGCATCACAGGCATCTGATCCTTCGGTTCAACATACACTGGGCACTGCATGTAAGTCTAGACATTTATTTAGTGATTTATGTTTATGTTGTTACTTAACATATTTCTTTTCACGACAGCATCTTCTACCAGCCGACGAGGACGTGGACCCACGCGTGGGTTAGTTTTAGAGCGACTTACGCGTGAGGGTAAGGTGGCGGTAGAGTTCCCACAGGAGTGCCTTAGACCTGTTGGGGACAGTGCCAAACTGTTTACGTCTGAGGTCGGTGTCCTATGCCGATCTTTGATCCCCACCACCACCCCTGTTGGACTACGTGACAAATGATGTGCGACAGCTTATCCGTCAGCGCCTTCAGGTAAATTTTAGTAAATTGAAATTTTCTTTTATGAAAGTTCATTTACAGTTAAGTCCTATTCTTAATAAGTTTATTGCCTTAATCTATTATTTACGAAACTGCAGGATAAATTTGTCTTCAATTTTAATGTTCCTTACATTTCTCATGCCGTTGACAACATGATCAGAGAGCGGTTCAAGGAGTACCGCGGAGAGTTACACCAACGGTAAAAGCGGTGCAGGACGCACGATGAGGCCATACTATCTGCACCGCCGCACGTGACTACAAATGACTGGCAGATACTTTGTGAGAGATTTTCGTCAGAGGATTTTCAGGTAATATTTACAAATTTATGATATCTTAAGGTAACAATTAAATTCGCAATTAAATTCACAATTAATAGCAATGTATTTTGTATAATGTGTTCAGAAGAGGAGTAGAATAAATTCTGCGTACAGGAAAAAGTTACAAGTGAACCACGTAGCTGGTTCAAAGTCATTTGTACGACATTGTTACGACATGGTAAGAAATTATTGATGATTATTAAGTTAATATATTATTTTGATTAGTATTTATTATAAGTCTTCTTTTCTTTCGATTGCGTAGCGAGATTCCGTCACTGGCCAGGAGCCTGGACTAGTAGACCTCTACAGAGGGATTCATTGTCGGTAGGCGATGGGATCTTGGGTTCATCCTAGAGCCAGTGAGCATTGGGTAAAAATCTTTACTTTGTAAAATTTAATTGCGCATTGATTGATAATAATGTCATTCATGTCATTTTTTATGAAATTTCGTATGTTTTCATTACTGGCGGCGATGGACACCATACGCAGTCAGCCCACTCCCAATGATAGTCGGCGGAGTGAGCCAGAAATTCTAAGCGAGGTACTTGGCACCCGTTCTGGATATGTGCGTGGGCTTGGTCATGGTGCCAAGCTCATGGCACCCACTAGAGGTGGCTCCAGCTGATCCGTAGCTGGTGAGAGCGCTCTACGCCAAGCTGATATCGCAGAGAGAGAGGTTCAGCAGCTACGGGTCATCGTCGATGAGATTAGAGAACAGCTAGAGAGGTAGAGGGAGGAGGAGCAAAGGCGTAGGGAGGAGGAGGAAAAGAGGCGACGGGAGGAAGAGGAGAGGCGACGGGATGAGCAGGAGAGGAGATCGAGGAGTTGCGGCTCGAGCATGAGCGACGGATACAGGAGAGTTTCAGGCTCTCGCTGCACGCTTTAGCACCGATGCCCCGCCACCTCCGCCTTCATCTTCGTGATCCTTTTTTTAATATACGAATGTTAACTTATATGTATTTGTGCGTGGATGAATGTTGGTTGTTTGTGGATGTGGAATGGATTATTTGCGTATGGATGGTGTAGTTTGTGTTTGTTCGTATGTATGTGGATGTGAATAGGATAAAAATGTATTATAGTAGGTTTATTTACACGTGTATATCAAGAATTGTTTCCTAAATTTTGAAAACAAAGGGAACCGGGAAAGGGAATACTATTACCGATGAAATTGTTCGTTGGTAAAAAACATGGAAAAGTTTTTACCGACGAAATTTTTCGTTGGTAAAAAACTTGTAAAACTTTTACTGACGGATTTTTTCGTAGGTAAAAACCTTTACCGACAAATTTTTTTCGTAGGTAAAAACTTTTACCGACGGATTTTTTTGTAGGCAATAACCTTTACCGACGGATTTTTTCATAGATAAAAATTTTTACCGACGAAACCTTTTGTAGGTAAAGACTTTTCCCGACGAATTTTTTTGTAGGTAAAAACCTTTACCAACGAAAATTTTTGTCGGGAAATTTTTTTTTACCGACGAATCACATTTTTTTTCGGTAATGATTTTATTATTACCGACGAAATGATTTTTCGTCGGGAAAAGCCTTTACCGACGGCCTTTTTACGATGATTTTAGCCACAAAAATTTTCGTCAGAAAAACATTTCCCAACGAAATTTGACTAAAAACCAACGAATTATTTCGTTAGTAAAAATGGAATTTCTTGTAGTGTAAATATAAAAGATTCTCTCCTTCCATTCCTCCAAAGTGCTAGAGTCCAAAAAAGCATTCCCACTCCTGCTCCATATCCACCTCCAAATCTTATCCATATTAATTCCCAATCATAGTTCCTTTCAGATCGCAATGCTGATAGAGAGGATGGTTGTAACACCTTAGAAATTTAGTACATGAGTAGGTGGATCGAATTTCGAGGACGAAATTCTGTGTAAGGGTAGTAGAATGTAATACCCCAAAAATTTAGGCGCACAACTAAGTACACGAGGGCATGTCCACACGTGAGGATTTAAATTCTAGGTCGTGTTGTTCACACGCATACACACACACATACACTTTTGTAGGTATTACAATAACTTTTAAGGCCTCTAAAAAGAAAAACTTAGCGTACTTAGTTAAGTCAGTAAACTGACCGTTAGAATGAATTATCGTTGCTAGATTGAAATATCTAACCGTCCACTTCGATTTCGAATTACGCGACCAATGTAAAACCGTTGTATGATCTCCACATTGTCTTATACACGTGTCTATCCCTAAATCTGATCCGTACACTTTGTCCATCACCACACATATGCTTAGATCATCTATTTCCTGGCCCAATGAACCCGCTCAGGTGTGTTTACAACACCCTAGGGTTTAGAATCATTTAAATTATAATTTAGTTAATTATTTAATAATTTAAATGACTTTTTATATTGATAAATTAATAATAAATCATCCATAAGGAATTAGGGTAGCGTTCCTTTATTAAAGTTGCTCAAAATAAACCCTAAAATAGTGTAGATGTGTTAGATTCCGCAAAACTTGTAAATTTACAATAATTACGAAAATGCCATCAATCAAACTTAAGTTACACTACCATTGTTAATTATTATAATTTCTGATGTTCACTTTCATACTAAACTTCATACACTAGTTCTACGACATAATTTAACCGTACACGTCGAATTTCAGCCCTCCGATCATCCTACAAATGCCTAATCGGAAATCATGCTATAAGTGGGCCACCATAGCTCGGATCTGCCTCATTTTTCTCGTCGACGGCTAATTTTATGTTGCCCACCTGTTGAATGGAGGAGAAGGTCCCAATTCACTACATATGGACCCCACTTGTAAGTGGAGCACTAACTTTATGTTGCGTAAGTTGCACGAAAAAAAGAAGAAGAAAGAAACTTCTTCTTCTTCATGACCTTTCCAGCGGACGCTGTTACAGTGTCCGCTCGCTATCATCTGTGGGCCTCCACTTGACCTTTACGTGGGCCCCATATTTTATATCCATGCCGTTCATCAGAGCCCCATCGTACCTAAGTTCAGTCCTTCCAAAAATCTCTGCCGACAGTTGATCGTGCAACCCACTACAATCGACTATTTGGAAACCAAGAAAATCAAGATCGTCTCGGATCCGATCCGTAGCTTCGCATGGGTCCTTGAAATTTTAGCGGATTGTTTTCATGGACCCCACCTACTATTTGAACGGTATACATGTGGTTAAGTATAAGAAAGTCGGGCGAGATGGGTGCCAGGCGGTGCCAACACCAAAATCGGTCGGGAGTTTCCCGCACCAACCCACCGACTTTGGGAGTCTTTAAAAGACCTCCTTAGATGCGTCTCCCTCTTCACAGGTGTCCAACCAAGGGAGAGTTTTTGTGAGAGGGAGAGAGAGAGTTGTTTCTGAGAGGGAGAGGGAGGGAGAGAGAGAGAGAGAGAGAGAGAGAGAGAGAGAGAGAGGTGACGTGAGAGAGAGCTCCCATGCCGCTGTTGTTGTTGTTGTTGCTGGGGCAGAATCCCAGTCAAAAAAAAAAGAAGAAGGAAGAAGAAGAAGACGAAGAAGGAGAAAAGAAGGAAGAAAAAAAAAAGAAAAGAAGAAAGAAGAAGAAAAAGAGAAGAAGAAAGATAAAAAAAAAAAAAGGAGAAAGAAGGAGAAAGAAAGAAGAAAGAAGAAGAAGAAGAAGAAGAAGGAAGAAGAAAGAAAGAAAGAAAGAAAGAGAAAGAAGAATAAGGAAGAGGAAAAAAAGAAGAAGAAGAAGGAAAAGAAGATAGAGGGAGAAAGGAGAAGAAGATTCTAACCCAGCGAGTCAACTCGACAAGTCGACTCAGTCCAGGATTCAATTCGTTTCAAGTTTAAGGAACGTCACAAAGTGAGTGATTCATCTCACGTGTAACTTTCTTCGTTAATTTTCTTTAGTGTTCTCTCCTATTTACGTTTAATTTATAAACTCTCCTTCTCTTGTTAGGATTTTAGGTATATTTTTATACTTTCTTCCTTATCATTGAATCCTAAGTAGGGGATACATCCATCTCTTATCTCTATATCCTTAAAAGTTCATCTACCAAGTATCCTTTTCTTATTGAATTAATTTTCTCAAGTTTTTTTTTTATGCACATGTCAGAATTCTACGACAATTCGATTTAGGATTTCTTACATATGATGTCACCAAGATGTAACCCTAAAAACACATAGTATTCTCAAGATTCCACGTGACATTATTATTAAATTTACTAATCAACAACAACTTAGGTTTAAATAATTTGCAATACATAACTCTTAGAACAACCTTAGCTAATTGTTAACGCACTAAACCTTACACGATGATCTTCTCAAAGCCCTCGATCAACAATAACTAAAATTAGATAAAGAATTGTCTGAATGAAGATAACACATGCATGGTGTGATTAGAATTGAGTAGATATGCATTGTATGCTTGAAGAAGTGCTTCCATAACTCATGACATATACATACATTTATACACTGCGACAGAACAGGAGCATGGTTGATTTGCCCACTGGCGTGCATGGTTAATTTGCCGCCTCGCTGTACCGGTTAGGTGAGCATGGTTGATTTGCGACAGGTTCCTAATGTTTAGTGGCAAGGAGTTCTGGTTGTTTCACTTATTGAGCATGGTTGATTTGCTCGGTTGGATCAGTGGTGCATGATTGATTTGCCCACTGGCGTGCATGGTTGATTTGCCGCCTCGCTGTACCGGTTAGGTGAGCATGGTTGATTTGCGACAGGTTCCTAATGTTCAGTGGCAACGAGTTCCTAGACGTTTATTGCTCTCACACGTACCATAACAGAAATGACATCACGATAATCATGTTCCATTTATAATAAATCATAAAGTGTATCAATCATAATCTCATCCTCGTATATTTCATACAATTCTATCTGTTGATGATTCACATCCTATCTCTTATTAACTGGAATATTACCTGTGATGGAAATGACCTCACTGGGCTTTTAACTCACCAAAATCACCATAGTTCTTGCAGGTCTTTAGGAAGAAAAAAGACACAGATGGAGCAGAATATTTAGATGGTCACGTGTTACTCAAATGCCAACCGTAATCGATTTATTTTGTAAAATTCAATGTAATAAGACATTAGTGGAAAAGAAAACTTTATATTTGGGATTTATTTTAGTTATGCAATGTGTGGAATGGAATTTCATGGAATCTACGCTCGAATTTTCAATTCACACCCTAGAACTCGGGCTTTCGGTTGTTGTACTCGAGTCTCAAATTTCGGGGCATGACAGTTTGGTATCAGAGAGAGATTTTGAGAATTCCAAAGTGCCTAGGGTTAGGGGATGTGGATCACTTTAAGTTCATCCCAAAATATCTACCTGTATCCATTCACAACATCTCTTGGCCTATTATCCTATCGAACAACTGTGTATCCCTACCCACACGATACATACTAAAACCAACATTCCAACAGTTTAATGAACAAAGATGTACTACCACAACAACATGACACTGGAAACAAAACGATCACTACAACGAACATCCCAGTACCAACATTACAACTCCAATCCCACAGACAACCAAAACAAACACTACAAAGAAAACAAATCTGACAAGCAAAACGAACGAAGTAACAAACATGAAACTAACTAATAGAACAAACATTGCAACGAAGACAATCCTACAATAACAACTGGAAGAATAATAAAAAAAAAAAAACAATATCGCATACGAATCCGTGTAGTCTCATGTATCGCTTTCGAACCAACGGCCATCCAACTTAGAGCTCCTGCTCTAAGAGCATTCCCCCCATCTAACATTCTTGGGTTTAAGTATGTCGATCAGTATATGAACACATTTGGATCCTGATCAGCTTACATCGTCTGCAAGTCTATATATCTTCTCATTATAGAAATAAGCAATTAGATCATTCGTACTAACTTAAAGCTCCTGCTTTAAGACACATTCTCACCATCATATATTGTGGAATCTTTAAATCATGTGGTCATTCACCTAGCTTGAAGCTCCTGCTTTAAGACACATTCCCACCATCTTACATTATGGGGTTTTTAAATCCGCGTGTTCATTCATGTGCTCCCGTACAGGTGTGCACTCCTAAATTTAAGATCCAGCACAACAAGTGTGCGTATGTGTGTGTGTATGTGAAAACATCCATAACGTTATTGAAAATTCCGGAGATTTTTCTTTTTGAATCGCATGAATCAATTCAGTCATTTGACTGGCAATCTTGCTTAATAGTAACGATCTAACCTTATACATTGGCAGGTGAAGCTAAAGCTTAATGCGCTGGTTGCATTTTGG
>PVNU02002358.1:0-26716 GCA_003013855.2 Liriodendron chinense
AAAGAAAGAAGAAGAAGAAGAAGAGAAGAGAAGAAGAAAGAGAAAGAATAGGAAGAAGAAAGAAAGAAAGAAAAAGAAAAGAAGAAAGAGAAAGGAAGAAGGAGAAAGAGAAAAAAAAAAAAAGAAGGAAAGAAGAAAGAAGAAGAAAAAGAGAAGGAGAAAGAAAGGAGAGAAGGAAAGGAAGAAGAAAGAAGAAAGAAGGAAGGAGAAAGATAGAAGAAAGAAAAAGAAAAGAAGAAAGAAAAGAAAGAAGAAAGACTTCCTCTCTACACCGAGTCGACTCGCTGATTCAACTCAGATTCGAGTTGGGACTTGTTTGGAGCTTTGGAATCATCAAACTGTGAGTGATTCATCTTGGGTTATTCTTGTTGATTTTTCTTGAGTTGCTTCTTGTTTCATTCGAAGTTTGTCTTCCTTATCCGTTCGTAATACAATTCTAGGTAGGGAATCTGTTTTCTTCTTTTCCTTTCTTAATTAAGTCTTAGATGTGAGTTATTATTATTTCTTTTCGCCATACATATCAGGTCGTAACTAATGGATTCATATCTTATTTGCGTTCTTAAGTTCCAATCGTTCCCTCCTAGTTGCACAAGTCTAGATTCTAGATAAAACGTAATTTAGAAGCACCAAGACAGTGATGTTGGTACAAAACCTTACTGACGTACGTCCTCCTCAACTCTCTTGATTTACGATAAACTAAAACACTTAGATGATGAATTATTTGAATAAAGATTAATCATGCATAGTGTGATTGGATTTGAATTCGAGATGCATTGTATGCTTGATGACTGCTTCCATAAATACATACATGTGCATACATTTATACACTGCGACAGAACAGGAGCATGGTTGATTTGACTCCTGGCGTGCATGGTTGATTTGCCGCCTCGCTGTACCGGTTAGGTGAGCATGGTTGATTTGCGACAGGTTCCTAATGTTCAGTGGCAGCGAGTTCTGGTCGTTTCACTTATTGAGCATGGTTGATTTGCTCGGTTGGATCAGTGGTGCATGGTTGATTTGCCCACTGGCGTGCATGGTTGATTTGCCGCCTCGTTGTACCGGTTAGGTGAGCATGGTTGATTTGCGACAGGTTCCTAATGTTCAGTGGCAACGAGTTCCTAGACGTTTGTGCTCTTACACATATCATAACATACATGACATCATGATAATCATGCTTCATTCATAATAAGACATAAAATGTGTAAATCATCACCATATCCTTGTATATTCGTATGATTCTAGCTATTGGTATTTCACATCTAACATCTTATCAACTGGAATATTACTTGTGATGGAAATGACCTCACTGGGCTTTTAGCTCACCAAAATCACCACAGTTCTTGCAGGTTTTCAGGAAGGGAAAGACGTTGACAGTGCAGAGTATTCAGATGATCACGTGTTACCCAAACGCCAGCTGTAGTTGATTTATTTTATCTTGAAAAATTCAATGTAATAAGATATCAGTGGGAAAGAAATTTTATATTTGGGAATTTATTTTAGTAAAGCGATGTGTGGAATGGAATCTCATGGAATCTACGCTCGAATTTTCAATTCACACCCTGGAACTCGGGCTTTGGGTTATTGTACTCGGGTTCCGAATTTCAGGGCGTGACAGTTTGGTATCAGAGAGAGATTTCGAGAATTCCAAAGTGCCTAGGGTTAGGGCTAGCACCTAGTACTGAACTTGGATTTAGGGTTATGATCACTAGTAAAGTTTCCGCTATGACCTCTTTATGAACTAAGATGGTTGTTTAATTGACGATGGTTATATTTGAGTTAGACATGAAAGACCATTTAGGGTGTCGGAGCCTAGGTTTTAGATTCCATGGAGGATCTTAGGTATAGTTTACACTAGATCTTAGGTTCGAAGCTTAGAGAACTGAAATTTCATTTTATCCTATGTAATTTAATGAAATTCGAGTAGGGTCCATAGTTGAACATAGGAAATGGTTGTAGAGAACCTGAAAATAGGATAGCTTGTAGACACACAGGAATGGGTGCGCTATGTACGATTTTATAGTTGTTCTACTTAATGTTTGTTTTATTTGAAAAGTTATCAAATGCTTGCCTCTACTTGTGGATGTTGTTTGAACGTGACGTTTACCTTTACTGGAGGTTGTTTTGGTGGTAAGGTTATCTAATTGTTTATCCCTACCTAAGGACGTTGTTTGCACTGTAATCTTCGCCTTGCTAGTGACGTTGGTTGTAGGATTAAGTCTGTAATGTTGAGGTTAGGGTGTCTGTAGGTTTTGTCTGTGATGTTTCTTTTATTTGGACTGTTTGTTTTCCTTGTTTCATTGTTTGTACTATGATTGATTGTCTTGGTTGTGACATTGCTTTTGTTGGGATGTTATTGTTGAATTTCTTCTCTTCGTTATAGCGTTAGCTTAGGCACATCAGAGTGCATGGTGATAGATTGGTTGCGGTTATGGTTGAATCTCGAGGACGAGATTCTCATAAGGGGGGTAGATTGTAAGAACCCAAAGTCATATAGGTCATTACACACACTTGTGAGCAGATAAACCCATGACTTGTAGGGCATAGACACACTGTAGTATTCGTCTCTTAGCTTAGTGGGTTTGCTTGAATTTCGAGGACGAAATTCTGTGTAAGGGTGGTAGAATGTAATACCCCGAAAATTTGGACGCACGAGTAAGTACACGAGTGCATGTTCACACGTGAAAAATTTAAATTCTAGGCTGTGTTGTTCACACACGTATATACTTTTATACGATTTCTAACACTTTTTAAAGCATTTGAAAACTCAGTATACTTAGCTAAATCAATAAACTGACCCTTAAGATGACCTATCGTGGCTAGACCGGAAGATTTAACCATCCACTCCGATTTCGAATTACGCGATCAATGTAAACCGCCGTACATCATCCTGTATACATGTCTGTCCATAAATATGACCCGTACGTTGTGTCCGTCACAAGGCATAGCTTAGACCAGTGATTACTTGGCCCTATGAACCTGCTCGGGTGCGTTTGTAACACCCTAGGGTTTTAGAATAATTTAAATTATAATTTAGTTAATTATTTAATAATTTAAATAAATTGAAATATTGATAAATTAATAATAAATCATCCGTAGGGAATTACTATATGGTCTCTTTGTTAAAGTTGCTTAGAATAAACCCTAGAACAACATGGAAGTGATAGATTTTACAAAACTCGTAAATTTATGATAATTACGAAAATGCCATTAGTTAAACTTAAGTTATACCACCTTTTTAAGTTTTATGATTTTTGAACATCATTTTCACACGAAACTCTATATACTAGTTTTAGGACACGATCTAACCATACACGTCAAATTTCAACCCTCCGATCATTCTACAAATGTCCAAATCAGAAAATGGGCCATAAGTGGGCCGCCTTAACTTAGATCTGCCTCATTTTTCTCATGGGCGACTAAATTCTTGTTATCCACCATTTGAACGGAGGTAATGACCTCTAACTATTGCAAGTGGGCCCCACATGAAAGTGGAGCACGAAATTTCTGTTTACGTGCGCCGCACGTAAAGTTACCTTTTTTAAAGCATCTTCTTCTCACGACATTTTCAGCGGACGCTGTTACACAGCGTCCGCCCGCTGTTGATGGAGGGACTCCATTGGATCAGAAGGGTGGGCCCCATAGTTCGATCCACACCGTCCATTCAACTCCTCCCAAACGTGTGACCCTTTGTGTGAAGAATTTCTATCCAACGTGGCTTATTCAACGTACGTCGAACCACCGTTTTCAACCAATACGAACTTAGATTCCCAAGATCCGGGTCTTTGCAATGCATGGACGTTCAAGATCAATTGTAATAGGGTCGTGTGGATCCCACCTATCTTTTCAACGATCATAAGTGGCTTAGCCTGCGAGAAACAGAAATCGAATCCAACTTGGATTCGGAAACCTCCAACCGTTGAGCGACGACCGTGGGCCCCACACCATCCACTGTCTGGGCCCCATGTAACTGATCCAAGACACCCATCAGATTAGCACCCCAGTCGTAGTCGGTTCATTTAAATCTTGTAGCCTTTCGACGTTTGCGTGGCCCACTCCAACCCATCCTTCCAAGACCGACAGATTGTGATTCGCGTAAGATCCGCTGATCCACTTCGCATGATCAGTCCAAACCTCTTCCAAATCTTCGTGTGGACCCCACTTAGGTTTCCAATGGGTTACTTGTGCAAAGAACCTTCGGAACTCGGTTGTTTTCTACTCCAACTCAAACTGAAACTCAAACTGAAACTCTTTCCTACGTATGAGCTACCCAACCTCGGTAGGCTATAAAAACCCCTCAGTCTTGGTTTCCTGATTCCGAAAACTCTAGAGAGAGAGAAAGGTGCTGTTAGAGAGAGAGAGAGGAGAAAGAGAGAGAGAGAAACGAGAGAGAGATAGAGAGAGAGAGAGAGAGAGAGAGAGAGAAGCGATGAGAGAGAGGGAGAGAGAGGTAGCGTGTGGGGCTGCTGTAACTGTGGGGACAGCGTCCCAGTCACAACAAAGAAGAAGAATAGAAGAAAGAAGAAGAAGAAGAAGAAGAAGAAAGAGAAAGAATGAAGAAAGAAAGAAAAGAAAAAGAAAAGAAGAAAGAGAAAGGAAGAAGGAGAAAGAAGAAAAAAAAAAAAAAGAAGGAAAAGAAGAAAGAAGAAGAAAAAGAGAAGGAGAAAGAAAGGAGAGAAGGAAAGGAAGAAGAAAGAAGAAAGAAGGAAGGAGAAAGATAGAAGAAAGAAAAGAAGAAAGAAGAAAGAAAAAGAAAGAAGAAAAGACTTCCTCTCTACACCGAGTCGACTCGCTGATTCAACTCAGATTCGAGTTGGGACTTGTTTGGAGCTTTGGAATCATCAAACTGTGAGTGATTCATCTTGGGTTATTCTTGTTGATTTTTCTTGAGTTGCTTCTTGTTTCATTCGAAGTTTTGTCTTCCTTATCCGTTCGTAATACAATTCTAGGTAGGGAATCTGTTTTCTTCTTTTCCTTTCTTAATTAAGTCTTAGATGTGAGTTATTATTATTTCTTTTCGCCATACATATCAGGTCGTAACTAATGGATTCATATCTTATTTGCGTTCTTAAGTTCCAATCGTTCCCTCCTAGTTGCACAAGTCTAGATTCTAGATAAAACGTAATTTAGAAGCACCAAGACAGTGATGTTGGTACAAAACCTTACTGACGTACGTCCTCCTCAACTCTCTTGATTTACGATAAACTAAAACACTTAGATGATGAATTATTTGAATAAAGATTAATCATGCATAGTGTGATTGGATTTGAATTCGAGATGCATTGTATGCTTGATGACTGCTTCCATAAATACATACATGTGCATACATTTATACACTGCGACAGAACAGGAGCATGGTTGATTTGACTCCTGGCGTGCATGGTTGATTTGCCGCCTCGCTGTACCGGTTAGGTGAGCATGGTTGATTTGCGACAGGTTCCTAATGTTCAGTGGCAGCGAGTTCTGGTCGTTTCACTTATTGAGCATGGTTGATTTGCTCGGTTGGATCAGTGGTGCATGGTTGATTTGCCCACTGGCGTGCATGGTTGATTTGCCGCCTCGTTGTACCGGTTAGGTGAGCATGGTTGATTTGCGACTAGGTTCCTAATGTTCAGTGGCAACGAGTTCCTAGACGTTTGTGCTCTTACACATATCATAACATACATGACATCATGATAATCATGCTTCATTCATAATAAGACATAAAATGTGTAAATCATCACCATATCCTTGTATATTCGTATGATTCTAGCTATTGGTATTTCACATCTAACATCTTATCAACTGGAATATTACTTGTGATGGAAATGACCTCACTGGGCTTTTAGCTCACCAAAATCACCACAGTTCTTGCAGGTTTTCAGGAAGGGAAAGACGTTGACAGTGCAGAGTATTCAGATGATCACGTGTTACCCAAACGCCAGCTGTAGTTGATTTATTTTATCTTGAAAAATTCAATGTAATAAGATATCAGTGGGAAAGAAATTTTATATTTGGGATTTATTTTAGTAAAGCGATGTGTGGAATGGAATCTCATGGAATCTACGCTCGAATTTTCAATTCACACCCTGGAACTCGGGCTTTGGGTTATTGTACTCGGGTTCCGAATTTCAGGGCGTGACAGTTTGGTATCAGAGAGAGATTTCGAGAATTCCAAAGTGCCTAGGGTTAGGGCTAGCACCTAGTACTGAACTTGGATTTAGGGTTATGATCACTAGTAAAGTTTCCGCTATGACCTCTTTATGAACTAAGATGGTTGTTTAATTGACGATGGTTATATTTGAGTTAGACATGAAAGACCATTTAGGGTGTCGGAGCCTAGGTTTTAGATTCCATGGAGGATCTTAGGTATAGTTTACACTAGATCTTAGGTTCGAAGCTTAGAGAACTGAAATTTCATTTTATCCTATGTAATTTAATGAAATTCGAGTAGGGTCCATAGTTGAACATAGGAAATGGTTGTAGAGAACCTGAAAATAGGATAGCTTGTAGACACACAGGAATGGGTGCGCTATGTACGATTTTATAGTTGTTCTACTTAATGTTTGTTTTATTTGAAAAGTTATCAAATGCTTGCCTCTACTTGTGGATGTTGTTTGAACGTGACGTTTACCTTTACTGGAGGTTGTTTTGGTGGTAAGGTTATCTAATTGTTTATCCCTACCTAAGGACGTTGTTTGCACTGTAATCTTCGCCTTGCTAGTGACGTTGGTTGTAGGATTAAGTCTGTAATGTTGAGGTTAGGGTGTCTGTAGGTTTTGTCTGTGATGTTTCTTTTATTTGGACTGTTTGTTTTCCTTGTTTCATTGTTTGTACTATGATTGATTGTCTTGGTTGTGACATTGCTTTTGTTGGGATGTTATTGTTGAATTTCTTCTCTTCGTTATAGCGTTAGCTTAGGCACATCAGAGTGCATGGTGATAGATTGGTTGCGGTTATGGTTGAATCTCGAGGACGAGATTCTCATAAGGGGGGTAGATTGTAAGAACCCAAAGTCATATAGGTCATTACACACACTTGTGAGCAGATAAACCCATGACTTGTAGGGCATAGACACACTGTAGTATTCGTCTCTTAGCTTAGTGGGTTTGCTTGAATTTCGAGGACGAAATTCTGTGTAAGGGTGGTAGAATGTAATACCCCGAAAATTTGGACGCACGAGTAAGTACACGAGTGCATGTTCACACGTGAAAAATTTAAATTCTAGGCTGTGTTGTTCACACACGTATATACTTTTATACGATTTCTAACACTTTTTAAAGCATTTGAAAACTCAGTATACTTAGCTAAATCAATAAACTGACCCTTAAGATGACCTATCGTGGCTAGACCGGAAGATTTAACCATCCACTCCGATTTCGAATTACGCGATCAATGTAAACCGCCGTACATCATCCTGTATACATGTCTGTCCATAAATATGACCCGTACGTTGTGTCCGTCACAAGGCATAGCTTAGACCAGTGATTACTTGGCCCTATGAACCTGCTCGGGTGCGTTTGTAACACCCTAGGGTTTTAGAATAATTTAAATTATAATTTAGTTAATTATTTAATAATTTAAATAAATTGAAATATTGATAAATTAATAATAAATCATCCGTAGGGAATTACTATATGGTCTCTTTGTTAAAGTTGCTTAGAATAAACCCTAGAACAACATGGAAGTGATAGATTTTACAAAACTCGTAAATTTATGATAATTACGAAAATGCCATTAGTTAAACTTAAGTTATACCACCTTTTTAAGTTTTATGATTTTTGAACATCATTTTCACACGAAACTCTATATACTAGTTTTAGGACACGATCTAACCATACACGTCAAATTTCAACCCTCCGATCATTCTACAAATGTCCAAATCAGAAAATGGGCCATAAGTGGGCCGCCTTAACTTAGATCTGCCTCATTTTTCTCATGGGCGACTAAATTCTTGTTATCCACCATTTGAACGGAGGTAATGACCTCTAACTATTGCAAGTGGGCCCCACATGAAAGTGGAGCACGAAATTTCTGTTTACGTGCGCCGCACGTAAAGTTACCTTTTTTAAAGCATCTTCTTCTCACGACATTTTCAGCGGACGCTGTTACAGCGTCCGCCCGCTGTTGATGGAGGGACTCCATTGGATCAGAAGGGTGGGCCCCATAGTTCGATCCACACCGTCCATTCAACTCCTCCCAAACGTGTGACCCTTTGTGTGAAGAATTTCTATCCAACGTGGCTTATTCAACGTACGTCGAACCACCGTTTTCAACCAATACGAACTTAGATTCCCAAGATCCGGGTCTTTGCAATGCATGGACGTTCAAGATCAATTGTAATAGGGTCGTGTGGATCCCACCTATCTTTTCAACGATCATAAGTGGCTTAGCCTGCGAGAAACAGAAATCGAATCCAACTTGGATTCGGAAACCTCCAACCGTTGAGCGACGACCGTGGGCCCCACACCATCCACTGTCTGGGCCCCATGTAACTGATCCAAGACACCCATCAGATTAGCACCCCAGTCGTAGTCGGTTCATTTAAATCTTGTAGCCTTTCGACGTTTGCGTGGCCCACTCCAACCCATCCTTCCAAGACCGACAGATTGTGATTCGCGTAAGATCCGCTGATCCACTTCGCATGATCAGTCCAAACCTCTTCCAAATCTTCGTGTGGACCCCACTTAGGTTTCCAATGGGTTACTTGTGCAAAGAACCTTCGGAACTCGGTTGTTTTCTACTCCAACTCAAACTGAAACTCAAACTGAAACTCTTTCCTACGTATGAGCTACCCAACCTCGGTAGGCTATAAAAACCCCTCAGTCTTGGTTTCCTGATTCCGAAAACTCTAGAGAGAGAGAAAGGTGCTGTTAGAGAGAGAGAGAGGAGAAAGAGAGAGAGAGAAACGAGAGAGAGATAGAGAGAGAGAGAGAGAGAGAGAGAGAGAAGCGATGAGAGAGAGGGAGAGAGAGGTAGCGTGTGGGGCTGCTGTAACTGTGGGGACAGCGTCCCAGTCACAACAAAGAAGAAGAATAGAAAGAAAAGAAGAAGAAGAAGAAGAAGAAAGAGAAAGAATGAAGAAAGAAAGAAAAGAAAAAGAAAAGAAGAAAGAGAAAGGAAGAAGGAGAAAGAAGAAAAAAAAAAAAAAGAAGGAAAAGAAGAAAGAAGAAGAAAAAGAGAAGGAGAAAGAAAGGAGAGAAGGAAAGGAAGAAGAAAGAAGAAAGAAGGAAGGAGAAAGATAGAAGAAAGAAAAAGAAAGAAGAAAGAAAAAGAAAGAAGAAAAGACTTCCTCTCTACACCGAGTCGACTCGCTGATTCAACTCAGATTCGAGTTGGGACTTGTTTGGAGCTTTGGAATCATCAAACTGTGAGTGATTCATCTTGGGTTATTCTTGTTGATTTTTCTTGAGTTGCTTCTTGTTTCATTCGAAGTTTTGTCTTCCTTATCCGTTCGTAATACAATTCTAGGTAGGGAATCTGTTTTCTTCTTTTCCTTTCTTAATTAAGTCTTAGATGTGAGTTATTATTATTTCTTTTCGCCATACATATCAGGTCGTAACTAATGGATTCATATCTTATTTGCGTTCTTAAGTTCCAATCGTTCCCTCCTAGTTGCACAAGTCTAGATTCTAGATAAAACGTAATTTAGAAGCACCAAGACAGTGATGTTGGTACAAAACCTTACTGACGTACGTCCTCCTCAACTCTCTTGATTTACGATAAACTAAAACACTTAGATGATGAATTATTTGAATAAAGATTAATCATGCATAGTGTGATTGGATTTGAATTCGAGATGCATTGTATGCTTGATGACTGCTTCCATAAATACATACATGTGCATACATTTATACACTGCGACAGAACAGGAGCATGGTTGATTTGACTCCTGGCGTGCATGGTTGATTTGCCGCCTCGCTGTACCGGTTAGGTGAGCATGGTTGATTTGCGACAGGTTCCTAATGTTCAGTGGCAGCGAGTTCTGGTCGTTTCACTTATTGAGCATGGTTGATTTGCTCGGTTGGATCAGTGGTGCATGGTTGATTTGCCCACTGGCGTGCATGGTTGATTTGCCGCCTCGTTGTACCGGTTAGGTGAGCATGGTTGATTTGCGACAGGTTCCTAATGTTCAGTGGCAACGAGTTCCTAGACGTTTGTGCTCTTACACATATCATAACATACATGACATCATGATAATCATGCTTCATTCATAATAAGACATAAAATGTGTAAATCATCACCATATCCTTGTATATTCGTATGATTCTAGCTATTGGTATTTCACATCTAACATCTTATCAACTGGAATATTACTTGTGATGGAAATGACCTCACTGGGCTTTTAGCTCACCAAAATCACCACAGTTCTTGCAGGTTTTCAGGAAGGGAAAGACGTTGACAGTGCAGAGTATTCAGATGATCACGTGTTACCCAAACGCCAGCTGTAGTTGATTTATTTTATCTTGAAAAATTCAATGTAATAAGATATCAGTGGGAAAGAAATTTTATATTTGGGATTTATTTTAGTAAAGCGATGTGTGGAATGGAATCTCATGGAATCTACGCTCGAATTTTCAATTCACACCCTGGAACTCGGGCTTTGGGTTATTGTACTCGGGTTCCGAATTTCAGGGCGTGACAGCACATCTCGTACACTCTTGGGTGGTGGAAGGTTAGAGATAAGATCAATTTTAGCTTTGTCCACCTCCATTCCATTTTGTGAGACTATGTGACCAAGTACAATTCCCTTTTGAACCATGAAGTGACATTTCTCCCAATTCAACACAAGGTTTTTCTCTTCACATCTCTTCAACACAGATTTTAAGTGCACCAGGCACTCATCAAAACTACAACCAAATACAAAGAAATCATCCATGAAGACTTCAAGAATTATCCCCACCATATCAGAAAAAATATTAAGCATACAACGCTGAAAAGTGGCAGGGGCATTACATAGTCCAAACGGCATTCGTCGATAGGCGAAAGTGCCGAATGGACATGTGAATGTAGTCTTCTCTTGGTTCTCTAGGGCGATCTCTATTTGGTTCTACCCTAAATAGCCATCAAGGAAGCAAAAATGGGAATGACCTGCCAGCCTTTCTAAAATTTTATCAACAAACGGTAGGGGGAAGTGGTCTTTCCTTATAACTGTGTTTAGCTTCCTGTACTCAATGCACATTCTCAAACCGGTAGTGACTCTGGTTGGTACGAGTTCATTATTGGCATTGGCTACGATGGTTATTTCGAATTTCTTAGGCACCACTTGAGTTGGGCTCACCCATTGACTATCGGATATTAGGTAAATAATACCCACATCCAATAGTTTCACTCCTTCGGCCTTAACCACATCCTTCATGTTTGGATTGAGTTGTCTTTGTGGTTGCCTAGATGTCTTTGCATTCTCCTCAAGGTGTATGCGATGAGTACAAATCAGTGGGTCTATGCCTTTGAGATCCGCAATCGACCATCCAATGGCACTCTTATGCTCTATTAGAGTGGTTATTAGCCTACTCTCTTGCTCCTCATCCAAGTGGGAAGAAATCACCACCGGATATGTCTCATCTCGACCTAAATATACATATTTCAAATCACTTGGTAATGATTTTAGGTCGAGTGTTGGTGCCTTGATATTGGATGGGAGGGGCTTGTTCTCGTTTAAGGGTAAATGCTCGAATAGTGCCCTCCATCTTTTGTTATCAAGTACCGGCATCACATCTAAGATGGCATCTATCTCTCATATTGTGTCATCATTCATCGCATGAGAGTGGGCCACACATGCCTCCAAAGGGTCGGAATATAATGTCAGGGGGAATGTATCCTCCACGAATGATTCTATCACGTTTATCTCATGGATCTCATCATCAACTTCCCGTGGTTGTGTACATAAATCAAATATATTCAGCTCGAGAGTCATATTTCCAAAGGACATTTGTACAAGCCCGTTTCTACAATTAATAATCGCATTTGAAGTAGCTAGAAAAGGGCGGCCGAGTATGACGGAAATTTGAGCACCAGTACCTATCACG
The DNA here is from genome assembly GCA_003013855.2 of Liriodendron chinense. Taxonomy (NCBI): domain Eukaryota; kingdom Viridiplantae; phylum Streptophyta; class Magnoliopsida; order Magnoliales; family Magnoliaceae; genus Liriodendron; species Liriodendron chinense. The sequence goes on from PVNU02002358.1 coordinate 12,006, forward strand.
GGATGTGTATCCAAGACAATAAAGTCTACTGGGTAGTAAAATTTATCAACTTGGACTAAAACATCCTCAATCACTCCTCTCGGTATACGAATAGATCTATCTGTAAGTTGGAGTATGGTTTTGGTGGGTTTCAATTCACCTAACTCAAGTTGTTCATAAACCAAGTACGGAATGAGGTTAACACTTGCCCCTAAATCGAGTAAGGCTTGTTTAATCTGGTAGTCTTCTATGATGCATGAGATGGTTAGACTACCCAGATCCTTGTATTTTTAGGGCACTTCTTGTTTGATAATGGCACTCAAATTCTCAGTCAAAAGTACTTTGTTGTGAACATTGTGTTTCCTTTTGACTGTGCACAATTCCTTTAGAAATTTGGCATAGGATGGTATTTGCTTTATGGCATCCAACAACGAGATGTTGATCTTCACCTGCTTGAAAACCTCTAAAATTTTCAGGTTTTTGTCTAAAGGTTTGGGTGAAATCAACCTTTGGGGAAACGAGGCAACCGGCTTGTATTGCCTTTCCAGTTCTTTCTCTTGTGGAGCGTTGTTCGGGCTACCATCCTCTTTGGAAATTTTCGGATCCTTAGGCTTTGGGGCCTTCACCGGATTAGCTTTATCATGTATAATTCTCGCTAGTTATAGGATGATGGGCTCCGAGGTACTTTGTCAATAAGCCGGGGTACTTTGTCAATTATTTTCTCACTTCTCAAAGTGGTGATAGCTTGAACATGCTCTGTATGTTGGGAGGATGAGCTTGTGTCTTGTATCTCAAATTGGATCCTTGGGTTAGGAAGAGGTTGGGCAGGAAGTGTGCCTTTCTCCCTAACACTGAGGTGATATTCAACCTTAGCCATTGAGGTTTTCAATTCATTGATGGCTTGAGTTGAATTTTGATTGAATTTCAAGCTCTTGCATGAACCCATCTATTTTCAGAGAATTAGTCTTGTTATATTCAGCTTGAACCAATACGAATGCGCCCAACATCTCCTCTAGCGTAACTTTTGGTGTAATAACTAGAGATGGACCTAGTAAAAGATGAACTTGAGGAGCATTGTTTGCATTCGCAGTGGGTTCATTCCTCCAACTGAAGTTGGGATGGTTCTTCTAACTAGAATTATACGAGTTAGAGTTTGAAGCACCAAATTGCCGTTGATAACTGTTTATGGCATTTGATTGTTCTTGTAAGATGTCTTGGACTGCTGAAATTGTGGGACAATCTTGTGTTGTATGTTGATTTTTGGCATAAATTCCACAAACAGTTTCAACGTCTTTTTAGTTGATCGTCTCTCCTTTCTTTAATTCCATGGCCTTGACTTTCCTTGTGAGGCTAGCCACACGTGCACTTATGTTATCTTCTTCTGAGAGGACATAAATTCCTCCCTTTTCCTTTTGTTGGCTAGTCTTAGAATTTGTTGGTCTAGATGTATCCCAAGACTATGCATTCTCGGCCAATTCCTCCAAATAGTCCCATGCTTCCTCAGCTTCCTTATTCATGAACTCCCCATTACACATCATCTCTACGAATTGGCGCATGGGTGAAGTCAATCCTTTATAAGAAAAACTTATAACTTGCCAAATTTCATAGCCATGATGTGGGCATACATTTAACAAGTCCTTAAACCTCTCCCAACATTGGAAGAAGGTCTCATCCTCATTTTGGGCAAAATTCATGATAAGGCGCCTCAACATGTTCGTTTTGTGAGTAGAGAAGAACTTTTTAATGAACTCTGTAGACATCTCGGTCCATGTGCCAATTGATCGTGGCCTTAATGCATGAAGCCAACCTTTAGCTTTATCTTCAAGGGTAAAAGGAAATAATTTAAGCCTCACCACATCATCGGTTACATTTGCAAAGTGCATTGTGGCTATTACCTCATCAAACTCTTTAAGATGTTGATAGGCACTTTCACTGTCTAGTCCATGGAATCTCGGGAGGAGTTGGATTACTCCCGGTTTCAAATCTATGTTCCTTGCATTTTGTGGAAAAACTATGCATGAGGGAGTGCTCGCTCTTGCTGGTTGCAAGTAATCACGTAATGTTCTGGGTCGGAGAACATTCTCAACCACATTCTCTCCTGTTTCAGTTTGGTTTTGGCCTAGATTTTGATTGGCCATAGGATTGGGTTGATTTACAGCCATATTTTCAGACAAAATTGGAGAATTTAAATGTCTCCTAGCACGTGGTTCTCTGTCAATTCCTTCTATTATTCCCCCTTCACTAATGAGTCGGTTATTAGAATCCCGAACCCAATGTGGCATGCAAATCCTAAAAGAATGAAACAAAAAGAATTCTTTCTTCCTTCCGTTACTTCTCTCTAAGACCGAAGCACAAGGTGTCTTGCAATGGCTAAGCCAGAAGCAAGGATAGAGACCAATTTCTCCTGGTCAATAGGAGTTCAAAGAACTCCCCACCCACTCTTTGAATCTTTTGAGAAAAGTGCAGAAAAAGAAGAAAGAGGAACAGAGGTGAGGAGAAATCTCTGAGCACAAGGTGATCCAAGCCGGCAGTGCCGACCAATAGGAATCAAGGCGGCACAAGGCCAACCTATCAGATATCCAAAGAGGAGTCTCCACCCACTCTACAAGAGATGAATATGATAGGAATGAATAGGAGAAGAAGAAAAGTAAGGTTAGAAATATAGAACTTGATTTGAGAACTTATGATCCCTAACTTCTTCTTCAACTTCCTAGAAATCCCTGCAAAAGAAAAAAAATTAAAATAAAAAAACCTAAGTTAGTACAAGAGTCCTAAAAAAATCCTAAATAGATACTATTTTCAGAAATTTTGTGAAAAAAACGTCAAAGTCCCCGGCAACGACGCCAAAAACTTGTTCGCTTCCCCAAGTATAGGGTTGCGATGTAGTAATAATCTCGGTAACACCGAGGTCGATCCACAGGGACTTATATAGGGATTCACAAAATACGTCTAATAGTTTCTATTAAAGAGCTAACTAACAAATTCGTAGAAGATTGATGTAGATAGATGCTATTGAACTAAACTGTAGGTAATCGATTAATAAAGGCACTAGGGGTTTAAGGATCCACTTGTAACAATCCTTGATACTCAATTCGCTGTGGTTTCTTACTTTCTCAACTAGAATTGAAATTAAGTTCTATCTAGTCGGATGATAGAGCAGTTAAAACAATCAATCTGACATATGTATGATCCAAATATATGATTCACTCAATGCAAGCTAGGATGGGCATACTCAATTGCATAGGTCAGTCTCAATTCTAAAAGGTTAAGATCACAATCATAACCATCATTAAATCCTGTCACGAGATAAAACTAGATCATGATTTGAACTTGATCCAAATCACATATACAATCTTACATAATCCAGATATTCCAGAAAATAGACCTTTGGTGTGAAGCTTCCACATGAAGATCATAGATCTAGAGCGTATTCCAATTCCTCGGATCATACAGGTCTAGACTAGCTCAAAACAATTAAGAACTCAAGCAATTCTTCCAAACATCCATGAATCATGAGATTAAGAAAAACTACTTAGAACTTTATTTAAACTTCAAACCATTGTTCTTCAATGAAAATCCAACTTGAAACCAAATCAAACGAATTGAAACATCTTAGATTCACTACAAGCTTCACCTCTTAGCCCTAGCTAAGAGATTTAGCCGTTCATGATCCAAGGAAACATGAAAATAATTAAATAAAGAATGAAACTAGAAAAACAAATGAGGAGTTGTAGAACTCCAAATCCGACTTCCACCGTCTCCCACCTTGCTCAATCTGTTCTAGGATGCCCTAGGTCCCCTTTTATAGCATAGTGTGAAAGGTTCTAGATTGCGCAAGGAATTACACAATTGCACAGAGAAAATCGGAGCTTCACGGACAAGCTCTGATACGCAGACGATCGATCGCATGACCGGTCTCAAAAATGTAAAAAACGTCCAGAGAATTTTTGGAAACTTCAGACCCAGCTTTTTAATTCAAGGACCGGTCGCACGACCAGTCTAAGTAGTGGACGACCGGTCGCACGACCGGTCCTAATGGGTCCAGTGAGCTCTGGCCGCAGGGCTCCTCTGTTGAGTGATCGGACCAGTCGGAAGACCGGTCTTGGGCTATGGACGACCGGTTGGATGACCGGTCATTAGTGCTTTCTTCTGCATCCTTTCTTCTCTCCTTTGCTTTTTTCTTCCATCATTTCCCGGTTAGTCCTTTGGTCTTCAATGCTTGCGAATAGCTTCTTTAAGCCTCCAATTGATGAATCCTTCCTCTTATCCTATAACCACAAATTCATGCATTAGTTGGGTCTTTAATCATGAAACCATGCATAATGAGTGATGAATTGGGGTTAGAATATGCACAATTAAGGGCTCAACAGGGACCCTTTTCCACTTGTGCAACACACGGTCTCTACTTTATAAGATTTTACAGTTTTTCAAGGGATTTGACAGAACTTCAGCATTATTGCAAAATATAAAGAAAATAGATGGGAGTGAGGATTGTAGAAGTAAAATAGAAATGAAAAGGTGAGTGTGTGTATTGGTGACATGGTTGTGATGTATGGATTGGAATGCAAGTTGATTAAGATGTGACAAAGAAAATGGGAGACCCAACACCCTTTTCTGTAAAAGGGATGATCAAATATCCCGATCACAGCCCTATTATAACGCCCTAAAACTCGACACCCCAGTATGGGGACTCAGGCCCAAAATTCAAGGATGTTAGCTCAGTATTAAATAGTGGTTTTGATTCCCACTCTTGGATGCCCTGGTTTTCACGGATCAAATATGATATCCTCACGACAAGAAATCAGGTATCTCACTGGGAAGAATTGCACTTGGATGGATCTCCCTCGCATCTACTAAGTCAGGTTAACATTCATCCCACAATTGATAATTAGAGTAGCGATCAATTATTAGCGGAATAAAAAACGAGCAAAGATAACTATAACCCTAATAAATAAGCTAACATCCAAAGGAAAATACCAAAGTAAATTATCCAAATAGGTCCCACAACTAGGAACCAAAATATCCACAATAACTAAGGTACAAGTACAGAAACACAAAGGGCAAACTAAACATAAATCTACAAGTGGGCCTAAAGCTAAGCTGCTACCACGAAGCTCCACGATAGCTACTCCCTAAAACTCCCATAAGGACATCCTCGACTAGACCATGTTACGACTAACATATGCCACCAATACAGTTAAGTGCAATTGCACATACAGATGATGAGTGGCCAACTGTGTAATAAGTCTCATCATGATTACACAATTGACACGTTAATTAAGTATAGTTTCATAATAGACAACCAGCATAACCATAGCTTATAATGCATTTTATTAAAATGCATGGAATGTATGCACATGTTCTTCGACTGGGGATGCACATCTAGCCGGACAAAGATGGCCTCACAACAGACAAAACATCTAGTAACACGCCACAAGGGTACGGCCGCACAATGAACTAGTTCACTTGGTAAAATACCACAAGGGTATAACCGCACAATGAACTAGTCCATCGGGAAAAATCCCATGCATGGGAATTGGTCTTTCAAACAGTCGACTCATTCCCCTGATACAAGAAACTAGGTCTTTCAAACAACTGACTCAGCTCGGGTCGTTCAACAGTAGTCTGGGAGCCTACCAAAGTACTTAAGGTATAAAACGTCCACAACATCCAAATTAACCACCCGATAATGCCCACATGTCATGAATGTATGATTAATCCAACCTTTATTAATCCAATTCATAAACAATCCAATTATTCTAAACCTTTATAACTAGTGGTCAACCTTGATCCAACAAGTAGACCTTATCACCAGAAATCCACATACATTTCAAATAAAAAGGGGGGTATCCCCAACAAAGCCAACTAGGCACAAATGGTTGCTCTAACAATGGACTAGGAGCCGACAAAGTACATAACTGCACATGCCTCCATAACATCTAACCACCTGATAGCTCCGCCCACCAAAACAACATAGGGCACAATGATCCTTAAAGGTGGCAAGATTTACAACCAAATTCCATTTAAACTCAAATACAGGATGGCCAATAGTTCAAGGTATAATCTCATATATGTGTTCAATCATACAAATCACATTTTCATAATTCCCACCAGGGGATTTCATTTGCAACATTCCATAATACTAAGCATTTTAGCATGCAACACTTGTGATTCCACTAAGGTATGTTATAATAGATGTTCATGTAAAGCATACAAGATAGGGGGCATGTTCAAGTCATTAGGAGCATGTTACAGAGTACGCATATGTGAATCATCCTTCGCAAGAGTTGGCATGTTATGTGATCGTATAGAGGATTCTAAACATGTCATAAGTTCTAGCATATCATCCCAAATTCAATACATGTGAGGTGGATTACAAGGTTTATTGTGTGATTCGTAGATTAATAGACACAAGCATCCAATATTGAGATTATGCCTAGATTAACAATGTCGAAGGGAAAGCTTGAAGGGCATATTATCACCTTAGGGTTTGCGTTGGCTCTCACACCTTTGATTTGGGTGTGATTTTTTTATAATGGCTCCTATAACTAAGAATTGGGAAAAACTTAAGATACGACTATGATTAGAGGCATCTACATCAATTTCCCCCAATTTAAGATTCAAATCAGGGATTCGAAAAAGGGTTTAGTCGCCTTGGGGTTCATCGATTGGCTAGGTTGATGAAATTAGACGTAAATCCAAGGGTCTAGCGACACCACGCCTCACGACCTCTGCACATAATCAGGTGGCTATATACAACAATCTAGGCTCTAAGACCTAGTTAAACGATGAGTAAAATGACCCGAGATGATTTAGGATGGCTCAGATACTCTAGGGAAACAAGAATCCGCTTTGAATCTTCCACTCTCCTCTCTCTTTCTCTGTCATTTTCTCTAAAATCCTAAAATTAGAAGAAATGACAAAAGAAAGGTAGTTTGAGGGGTATTTATAACCTTAAAAAAATTTCTCCAAATTCGTAACTTAATACGAATTATCAGTTGGACTGTTGATACTGTCGGCTGGATTGACAGGGACCAACGGTTGGTAAGTCAGACCGACAATCATGAAACTGTCTTATTTTAATTCTGACTCACCTCTCTTGGGTCCTAATGGTTATGTGGTTTATCATTAACTTTGGGCTGGGGAACTCGAGTTAGATGAGTTCGAGTGAGGATTTGACCGTTTGGACATTAGAGAATGATTGACTGTATCGCATTGATCAATCTCCGACTTAAATATTCAATTTGATGTGTTTTTAAGGTAGGCTTTACTTAATCGAATGTTCGGACTAGCGAACTGGGGTTCTGGGGCTGTCAGATACTACAAGGTAAGGGTTCGCTTTGATTGGATAGTGTACAGGATCCATTTGTGTCGTGGGTTCCCAGGTTTAGGGCTTCGCTTAGGGACTTTACTTTTTTAGTTCAGTCACATGCACGCACACATTTAGACGTGCGCAGTTATACACTTATTTGAAAATTTACTGAGTAACACCCGAGGACATTCGATACCCGAGTATCAGAGGGTCAGGGTGTTACCGTCGTCTCCCCTTGAAATAATTTTTACCTCAAAATTGTCTAAGGTTTTCATTAACATCGAATGCAGCAATCTTGACATGCACACGGGTCAGTCTTGTGCTCAGGCCCTAAACTATTTCCTCTTTAACAGGTTCATTATCTATGACCTAAAGATGACTCGAATCGTATTTAGTGATCTAGGGCAGTCATTTGAAGTGTTGTCCTATTACTATATGACCCACCATGCCGTTGGGCGAGTAAGAAGCCCTAACATATCATCTAATGATCTATCCGTATCTTCTTGTACTAGCTTAGGCGAGCTTAGTTTGTTAGGATTTTCTCAAGATTCCGCGCACATCGTTAAGCTACCTGTAAGGGAATGATGATGCCCTACACCCGATGACATCGGGCTAATTAGTATCATGATTAAATGTATACATAAGGAATATGACTCCCCTAGTTGGACTATATCTACAAAGGCAAGAATATGCAACACCACACTGGTTAAGCATTTATAAACAAAGACAATAAATACAATAGGAGTGCATGAAACAAATGAGATGTTGAGGATATACATGCACGTACAAGTCCATACAAGTCACCAAACAGCAAATGCGAACAAACGCCTTGACATGTTCATGGATACATAGTAGAAATGATCAACAAAACACAATTAGAGGCTATAGGCTGACAATTGTACGTACTAGCACAACCAACTGCATAACTAGAGCTAGTCAGGGAAGGAATGTCATGTCCCTAGTGGCAAAAGCAGGACACTATGCTTTAAAGATAGCGGAGAATCTTCTGTTGAGATCGCTCTGGATACTCCTCCATGCGAATCTACCTCTCCTCGATCGCAGCCACTCAGGCCTGAATATCGAGATGCGATTGGGCCGTGGCTGGAGCGTAACCAGAGGAGGAGGAGGAAGAAGTAGACGACTTGCCCTCCGACGATGTCGAGGCAGCCTCTTGAGTTGGCGTAGGAGCCTGCAAGTGGGCCAACTTCATCTTGTGGATATTGTCCACATTGATCAATTTTATCCCGAAAGGATTTCTAATAGGAGTCGAGAAGTCGTATTGCTAGGCCAACTCACAAATGAGGTGGCATATGACAGGACGGGCATGTGGTTAAAAAGAAAGACACACAATCTTCCGCACAATCAACGTGGGAAGGCAGAGCTGTTGATGGCGACCAACCTCGTATAGATCTCCACCATGAACAAGGTCAGGTCCATGCGATTACCCGAGCACGAGTACACGTTCATGATAAAGATCAAATGGAGGACATGGTAACTAGGAGTCGTCTTCGACGCCTGTAGGGCATTGCCTTGGTACCACAGAACATTGCGGCCTCGTATAGGAAGTGAGTCAACACCTCTCACTGGGCCTAAGATGTCGTGTCAAACTCGAGGAAGTCAATCCTGAATGGATGAATCTCAACTATCCAACCAATAACGATTGAGGTCATGTGATGAACTCGGCCTCTGCACGTGACATTAAACCCGAGAGGATCCATGCGAGCCTTCGAGCACCGAGTGAAGAAATGATTGGATGAGGACCTCGTGCACTTGGTCGCTGAACTCCAGAATAGGCTCCCAACTATTCGCAACCCCAAGTGCAGGGTCGCAATGTAGTAATAATCTTGATAAGACTGAGGTCGATCCACGAGGAAAGAATATAGGTTTAAACACTCTCAGGCTATCTAAGATTTAGAACTAAATTAACTAAATTAAATAGAATTTGAATTGAGGATAGATGAATCAATTATAAGGAGAAAATTAATAAACTAAACGTTAGAGCATCAAGGATCCATTTCTAGTTATTAACAATGTCCAATTCAATTAATTCTATTAGTTACTCAACTAGAATTGAATTTCCATTCTATCCAACCAGAATATGGAGCAGTTAAATCATTAAAACAAATTTAAGATAGATAAGTTGTTCATTGATACAATTCCCTCAATTTGGCTCATGCAATGGGCGCACTCAATTATATAGGCTAATTCCTTTATAAAAATAAGTTAAGATCATAACTATAGTCTTCCTCAAATTATGTCACTAGACTTGATTAAAACCATGATTTGAACTTGAATCAAACTAATATCAATAAATAATTTCATCCATCATAGATTCATACAAAGATAAGAACTTTGGTTTGAAACAATTCCCACATTAAGAACCATGTTAAGAGCACAAAAAATTTAAAGCATCTATTATGCCCGTAGTCTATGGCATATCAATAAACTTTATAGGTCTAAACAATGCAAAACAAGTAAGTAATTAGATTTAGAACCTCTAAGAATCTAATGAGCCTGAAGTCATCAATAGATCAAAGAAGAACTAGAATTGAAATTTTATTCAAACTACAATCAAACCATGTTCATCATTTAAACCAAACTTCAAAATCTAGAGAACTAGAACATCATTAATAAACTAAATGTTTCACCTCTTAGCTTTAGTTGAGAGTTAGCTTAAGAAAAATATAAAAATAAGAACTAGAAAAAGAAGAAAAACTAGAAAAAAAGAGAGGTTTGGAAGCCTCCTAGGTTTTGATCTCCTTGCTTCCCACATCCTTGACACTTAAAAGAGAAATGAGCTCTCATATTTATAATGATAGATAGGAGGACAACAACATAACAGATTTTGTTTCACTTGGCACGGGTTAACAAACGGTCGGATTGTCTTGAAATTTGATTTGTAGCTTCCCTAACATCTGAAATTCTTCATGGATGAAATTATCTTCTCGGTAGGCCCACGAATGAAAACAGTGACCGCCTCTCCAATTCACGCAATTCAGATACCTCTAGAACCATTCATCTTGCGATCGATGGTACGGAGTGTATCAAGGTCGGATTGGTGTCAAATTTGGAACTTCGGTAGAAAACTTCATCCTTTAAATTATAGAAGATTTGGATTGTCTAAATGATTTTTAAAATATGATATGAAAATTAAAAGATTTAGAGCATTTTTTAGAAACTACGTAGTCGGAATCTTTCAAGACTGTCCATCTTCCTTTAACTGATACGATCAAACCACACATCTGTTTGACATGAAACTTTATGGTTTGAAAAATATTGATGTGCTCTAGAAGATCATCTTAGATTCTTCATATCATCAATGATGGGCCATCTGGACCATCCCAGAGTTGAGTCAGCGAAAATCAGGAAAGTTCATATTGTTTTGGCCACCATGGTCAATCCGTAGCTCTGATCGACATAAAACCACCATTGTTTTTCATCGTCTAGCTGCTCTTCGACATGGATGGAATGGATTTGCAAAAATCATCAATATGGGCCCCACTAATTGGTCTAAAAGGTGAAAAATGAGATTGGGCTATCTGTTTCTTATTCTGGTTAAAACCCAAAATGAAAACAAGCCTATTTCCTTTTTTTTTAACTAAAAACATCAATCTTGTTTCTAATTTTCTTTTCTTTCTTATTTCAAACTCTAAAAACATGTAGCACCATTATTTCCTATTTTTTATTTCTTTCCTTTTTTATTTTGACAGCTAGTTATGCCTCAAATCCAGACCATTTCGTGTGGTGGTCCATTGCTTACTTTCCATCGGTTCCCTATTGAGCTCATTTCATTTACATCTCTTATTTGCTCTTATAATCATAGAAACACATTAAAGTCAATCTTTAAATGCATTGTTTTATGTAATTAAAGCTTAAGATTAGGGATAAATATGGATAATTCAAGGCTTAACACCAACCTACCTGGACAAGGAGCTCGTGCACCGAGAACTCAGGAGACAGTTTAGAATCACTTGACGCTCACACACCATGGGATGGGCTATGTATTTCTCTTGCGACCGATTAAGATTTTTCATTTTCTCGTCGGATGGAGAATAGGACGGGAAGGAATACAAACAGATGACTCCAAGATGGATAGCTCACAATTCAAGGCACGATCATGTTTGCACCTTGGGAGGGACTTGGATGATGATAGGCCAACGTCATGCGGAGCCTTGCCGCGACATCCACCTTGTGTTGAGGAGCCAGGGGGAGTATAATTTTTAATGGTTTGGGTCAAATAAATTGTGGGGGGGGGGGGGGGGGGGGGGGGGGGAGGGGGGGGATGGGTGAAATGTCGCGAACTGACTAGAGGGATTAAGACGAATTTTAGGGAAAAATAAAAAAATATATTGGAAGTAAGGGTGGAAAGAGGGGTGGAACTAGAGTAAGGAGAAGGAAATATAAGAGGTAAATGAGAAAAATTAAATCCAGTTGGGTTTTTATGTTTGAAATCACATCGTCAGTCGGACTGGCGATAAGTGTCGTTCGGACCGATATGAGCTGTCGGTCGGACCAATAGAAATCGACCTAAACCGATAGACCAATAGGGTTTTATCCCTCTTTTATTTTGAACGTGTAGGCCTAGGGCATGTAGTTAAGGCTTTCACATTAGGGGTTGTATGAATGTCCTAATTGCAGGTCATTTAGGGTGGCATGACTACATCTCACGGATAAATAGGTTGCACCCTATTTCTTGTGCGACAAAATATATATGACTTCGGAGTTCGGTCAAATATCCCTAGCAACTTCCAAGGGGGCTATGATGTTCCAACAGGATTTTCCCTACCCAAGGGATGATCTCAGACATCCATAAGAGGGGAAGCACGGTATAATATGTAAGTTATAGAAAACAATTTATGGGTTTTTAAACAGTTGCCAATAGCCTAGTTTGAAAAAAAAAATGAGAACAACCCTAATTTCTTTTGGATATAAACAAAGTGGAGATGACTACACTGTGTTTGTCAAAATAAAAGCTTAAAAATGGTGATTATTCTAATATATGTCGATGATATTATTGTCACAAGCAATGATGAACAAGCAATCCAGTAGCTAAAGCACGATTTAAAAACACAATTCGATATCAAAGATCTTTGTAAATTGATGTACTTGGATAGCTACTTCAAAAAAGAGAATTTTCCTCTCATAAAGGAAATACATATTAGATCTGCTCAAGGAGATAGGAAAATTAGTTGTAAAGCCTACTGATAGACTAGTCGACTGCAATGTTTAGCTCTCTGAAGAAATGGGAAAGCCAATAGAAGATATCGAAGAGTATCAATGACTAGTTGGACAACTTATATACCTTACTATTACTCGTCTAGATACTCAAGATGTCTATTTGGTTAGTTAGTTCATGTATAAGCGATCATCCATCCACATGGAAGTTTGTAAATTAAATTCTTTGGTATCTAAAGGGTTCTCCTAGAAAAAGAGGCTTAATGAAGTACAACAAGAATCTAAAAATTACAGGCTACTCAGATGCTGATTAGGCAGGTTGTTCTCTTAATAGAAGGTCTACAACTAGCATGTATACCTTTGTTGGTGGTAACTTAGTTATGTGGAAAAGTAAAAAATAAAGTATTATTACTCGGTGTAGCGCAGAAGAAGCAAAGTATAGAGTAATGGCCTCAACCATGTAAACTTATCTGGAGAAAAGCTTTACTTAAAGACAAGGGCCTTTGTGATGATAATCCCTATTCAATTATTCTATGAAATCAGGCAGCCATTTATATTGCAACTAATCCTGTATTTATTTAGGTCTTTACTCATGGCTCAGTGGTAGACTCACTAGAGTTTCAACATGGAGGTCATGGGTTTGAGTACCCATTGTGGCGTGTGTGGGTGTGTGAGTTTGTGTGGTAACAAAAACAGAAGAGAAGAAGAGAAAAACTAATCTTGTATTTTATGAACGAACAAAACATATTGGATTAGATTGCCACTTTGTTAGGGAGAAGGTTCAAGCGAAGTAAATATCTACCTCGTTTGTAAGAACAGAACAACTAGTCGATTGTTTCATAAAAGTTGTTGTTCGAAAACAAAGGTTTTAAAGTTTGTTTTGCAAGCTGGGTATCGTCCATATCTCAGCTCCAACTTGAGAGAAAGTATTGAAGAGTATGTGTATTACTCTTTCTCTGCGACACTCGTGACTCTACGTATATAATAGCCTATCAAAAAGAACATCAAGAAGAAATTCGCAATATTTCCTCACCTCTTTTTTGACACCTTCCTCATAATCCATTTGTCTCATTCCACGTTTTTTTTTTTTTTTCATTTCCTATTATTATTATTGAATTGTATGGGCTGGCGTGCAACGTGCAACAAGCAATAATCAACAAAAGAATCCAAACACGCTTCTGGTATCATACAACTCGAATGTTTGTACAATACAGTTTGGCCTTTAAATAGGTGCAAGTAGGGCATATGGTTAAGTCGTTCTAACCATTGACATGATGGCCCTCACCATGGATGGACCATTCACCAAAATCCTCTAGGATTGGAAAGCCCTTTCAGTTTAATGTGTGGTCTAGAATGGGAGGGTAAAAAAAACAAAACACCAGGTTCAAATACAGTCAAGGCAAGGCAAAACGTTAGGGCGGTTTTTTATCGATCAGCGATCCTTGCCGAGATCTCATATCAATGGTTTGGATCAATGAAACATTAGCTCCACTCGTAGAAACTAAAAGGCTGAACATACTGTACAAACCTTCCACGGAGTATGGTCCATCCATGAAAAGCACCTAATAAACAACTCTACTGGAACATGCCAAATGGTGGAAATTCTTTAAGCTTCTTTGAGTCGGCTGATCTTGGCCCATTTATTTATTGGGCCTGAAATTCATGCCCATGTTTGCTGAGTGGGCATGACCTGAGATTCCGGATCAATCATAGTTAGCAAATCAAAAAGGCTAATAGAAATGGACAGACCGGGTCGGACGCTTTACGTAGGAGGGTAGCGCCACCTAATCTAAAGAAAATTTTGGAACTTCCTCCGACCTTCCGGCGGAGATTCGGGGTGAGCTTTTACTAGACAGGTGGGGCTGGTCCAACTGGTGGTGTAAAGAGAGTGAGTCGGCTTGCGTCTAGTAAAAAAAAAAAAAAAGGCTGGCGTCTAGGGGGCGCAATTATGGCTCACATGGATGAGATCCACTTCGTCCATCAGGTGCACCACTCCATGTTAGGCTTTGATTCGGAGCATCACACTGATTGAAAACTAATATAAGCCTCACCCTAGAAATGGTATATAAAATCTAGTCCAATGTTTTCTGAACAGCGTGATTTTTGGAAACTACCTACATCTTGGTGAAAAGAGTCATGTGAATGGATTGGATGGTATATAAAAACCATCACTGCCCCATACACGGCTAATATTGGTGTTCCATCGCAACTCTTCCTTATGTGTGGCCAATATGTTTTGAACCAA